>JAMKCH010085167.1:0-108652 GCA_023653785.1 Ophioderma brevispina
TCGGCTACTTTTTCTCATGAAATATAGGTTAAACTTCAACAGTAAGTCTTATTTATTTTATTTCCCCTGATTGTTTCCTCTTGAACAATACGGATCTTGAGGTTTAGCAAGCCTTTGACGAAGTGTTGTGATTGGTAGATTAGAATCTGCTATGTCATCCATCTTATGTGTTATGGCACTGTCGGATAATGCAAAAGAAATGCACTTTATTCATTGAGTTTAGAAATCGTTTGCGCGCCACGCATATCGAAATGGTTAAGATTTTCCGTTTTGAGAACTTCCCTTGAATCACTTTGGCAGACCTTACTCAGGATGTTTTGGGAGGGGCGTTTTTTTTTTCAAAAGGGTGATTTTCTTCGACTTAACCCCCCCCCCCCCCCGGGAGGGCGAATTTTGCAAGGGAGTACCATTTTACTGAAATTTTAACCCTTTTTCTCAAACAAGCTTAAAAACACGTAATTTTGGCTGCTCCACTCCCAAATCTCATTTTCTGCCTTTTTAGCCCTTTAAAGAGGTGTTTTTTTTTTGTGGGGGGGGGGGGGCTTTTTGGATTGGGGTTGAGCGTTTCGCCCAACTAGTTACGGGCCTTCACTTTCGTTGTGTTTTTTCTTTTTGTTTCCTAAAAAAACATACCGTATTTTCAATTACATCAATGTTGCTAAAATGACATTCTCCAAACTTTTGTCTATAATTTTGGTTTACTGTGGGATTGCCATTCATTTTTAAGAAGGGTGAGAGGCTTCCCAATGTCATCTTTGATCTACATGGTGTCCCAATAACCACTTTACCATAAAGCGCCTCCAATTACAGGTCGTTATTAACATTTATACAAATTATGTTTACATATTGGGAAAGTATTTCTTAGCTTTTCAATACAGAAACCCGTTTGATTCGGGTTCGAAATTACTGAATTGTTGGCCAGTGATAAACCCGTTTTTTTTTTTTTTTTTCACTTAATAGGAGAAATCTATGCATTTGTTAGTTTTTAGTACTGATCGTTATAAGTATCTTTTCATATACTATGACAAATTTGATGCTTTTCCAGAGTTATACCCATCTACCTCGACAATTTCAGAGATAAATGTTGGTTTAACTAATCAGCTGTTAAACACCTTTTGGCATACGTGGCTTCTCAAGTGCAATCGTCTTTCATTCCATGGAATAAGCCTTTTCAGATTCTAGTTCCCTAATAAATTCGTTTAGAACCAAACCTTTCCTATTCGTGGATTATTTTTGTTGGTTCGAACATCCTCATATAGTTAAAAATTGCTTGAATTTACAGTCACAAACACTTACCGTTAAAAAAGTCTTATCACCAGGTCGGAATAATGCAAGTGTTAAAACTGGATTTTCACTACACAAATAAACGTCCACTGACCGACCTATTTCATGATAATAATATAATAATCTATATATTAATACCGGTGTCGGCCTGTCTGGTTGTGTGTCTGTCGACCGCGGCTATTTGCTCGGAGACCGCGGGTCGCACGTTCCTGAAACTTGGAAGGTGGGTGCCCCTTGACCGTCCTAAGACCAAATTTGTATTGGTTAGTGGGATCACAGGTCGAGCATGGGCTCATCAAGTTCAAGGTCATTTGTGTATCCAGACGCATCTTGGTGGGCTGGGTCGATTGTTGATGCTGAAATTTAAAGGTGACGACAAGGTCATCAGCGGTCATTCAAGGTCAAAGAACACGGCAAAACCCCAGGGTCATTCAAACCAGGTGATCGCGAACGCGGTTCTTGCTCGGGTGGGGTCGCGAATCTATATTCAAATACGAGTAATTTTCGATCTCGAAAATTAGTAGTATTTGAAATGTTATTATTTTTTTCGATCAATCGGAAATTTTGTATATTACTGATATTCGATATCAAAAAGTTTGTATTGGTACCCTCAAATGTTGTAGTTTTTTTCCTGTAAAAATTACTGTGCACGTAGTGTTATTGGTTACGGGCTCTCGATACTATTCTGCTTTAGGGCGCCCACCACTACATAAACGCTCCCATTGAAATACACGTAAGGTACCACATCGCGCCCTCTGATTTCATCCCAGACCCCGCGTGACATATTTTGAATATTTTGATACCATTTCCCTATAGAACACAACTGAAACTTTCAAAGAATTTTACCATTTTTTATATAATTCTAGTACAGATTTTAAGAAAAAGGCATATGATCAGCGCCACCACTATTTCGAGCCGACGTGCACGCCTCATTATCCGTTTTTCCGACCAGGGCCGAAGTCGAGGTCCTACTTTCTACACAGAATCGAATTTCAAATTTTTGAAATGGTTTTTTTTACTTTTTTTATTTTTTTCATTATTTTACTTTTATTATAACACCCTCACTAGTAACCGGTCCCCAAAGGACCTCAAAATATCTCACACATGATTTGTTATTTTACCGGAACTACTCTACCATTTCCCCAACTGGGGAGTGATTTTAGTTTGGGTTGTACCCTTCGAAAGCTTCGATCGTACGTATGAGCTGAAAAAACATATAAAATAAAACGGTCCGCAACAATTTCCTTTCCCATCTATTTTAGGCGACTAAGGGAGACTCTTAATCTAACCAGCTGTTTCTTTTTGTAACCGAATCAAAACAAATCATTTTTTATCGCTTGGGTTGCTTCATATAATCCACAAACATGCTTAAAAAATCAATACACTCCAAACAGATTAATTGCAATATTACAAAGTTATTGACCAAAAATCTGTATAATGAATTACTCCATAGAGAAGCACTGAGTACACGGTACAAAAATCTACTATTGTTTCGCGTTACCGATTTCGACGCCACCAACGGGGACTGCCAAGTATAATAATACTAATAATGTAATAAAGTATTTGTGTGATCATTTATTTAAAATCCCGTAGATGTATTCTGAACGTGGTATAATTGGAACTTGACGTATAGTTCAAATGCTTAAATTCATAGGAGAATTTCATGCCACTTAAAACTCTTTTTCAATCACTTAATTTCTGAACATTTTTTTGTACAAACTGCACAAATCATCAAGATGTTTTCTTTTTCCTAAAATCTTGTCATGTGCATGGGGATAATGGTTATTTTAGTGAAAGCGTAATTTAAATACAGCTTACATGTCACTCTTTTTGTTGATATAGAATTTGTTGCAATGCGAAACATTAAATTGTTGAACTTAATGTGTAAATGGGTAAAAACTGTATTATCCATTATATTATATGTGACATGTATGATAAATCAATGTTATATGTATTTCTTAAAATCTATGCATTTAAATAAAGACCTGTGAAGCTCACCTTCTCCTCCGGGCCCACTGTTAGTCTATATGCCGTAATACTTGTGATAAGAATCTGCATAGCGTCACTGATATGCGTGAAAATATTTATTTTACCATGGCGCGGCCAATCATGTGGAGGCGCCGAACCTAAGAGCAGGGTAACAATACTGACAGAGATCGCAAGCCCTGCCTCTACACATGGATAGCGGTCTGATTCGGCCGATTGAAACAACAGGAAGTTGCTTTTGCCTTCACAATATGGCAGGGAAACAATGCCTACACCTGCGGGTGCACATATTCCACCAGATGTTCTATTATTATACCATATTCCTTTACTTGGACAATAATGTGAATCCATTTTAGAAGGGCAAATGCAACTTTCTGTGGGTTTTCAATCGGCGACTATTCAACACTGCGGCAGACCCACTAATCCATGTGTAGAGGTCAGTGATCGCAAGGTAGGATGGTATTAAGGTCATCGACAGAGTATGGCAACATATTAAGACGCATACATCACACTCAAATTAAAAAAATTTTTAAAGTAGCTCAAGCTACATACTATTACATCAAATAAAAGTTGTCTGATACTGTGTGTTTGATATTTTCCAATTCGCGCCATTCTCCAGCTGGAATAGGCAATGACACAGATTGTACCAATAATATACAACGGCATCATTTGTTTTTAATTTTTAATTCCCCAGATCCATGAACGGGTGATATTTTCATTTCGTCTGTATAGTGTTAGCATGTTCATTTTTGTCACGTTTCAAAGCGGCACTGGCACATTTTCAGAAAATATGAAATTTCTTCAATTTGATCGCAAATGATAGTCTAAGGCATTGGGAGAATAGAGATATATTTCACACATAAACATAAAAGCAGATAGGGACATTAAAGGCTGACTCAGAAGTTTCAAAATATAATTTTTTGGTATGTTAATTAAGAATAGTCAACCTCAACTTAACATAGTCACCTAAAATGCCCAATTCCAATGAATCGGATTTTTCGTTTTAACACAGCAAACATAGGATACTGTGTATAACAAAATTTCCGGATTCGGAATTTTATAACAAAGTTGTGATTTTCTATATGAAGGACTTCGATTTGAGCTTAGCAATTTCACACTGTGATTTGTATATGGACAAGCATTATGCAAGAAAACACGATTTGAAAATTGAGGGTGCCCTCCCCGAGAAATCTCTGAGTCAGCCTTTAATACGAGGTTAATGACATCCAGGTAATTTGTAGGCTAACCTTTAAGTTTGCCGTAACTTTAATCAACAAATCTGGCTATTACATGAATACCATAGCATCCGGGGGGGGGGGGGGCACTTGTACTTCAAGGTGGATATCATGCTCGTGTATGGCCTCCAAAAACGTACCCTAAGCGCGTATTCCACTTGGCAAGAAAAACACCCAAAGCACGTATTTTGGTTGATTTTGCTACCCTAAACAAGTACTTTGGGTTTCATTTGGCTACCCTTTACAAGTGTTTTGGATTAATTTAACTATCCTAAACAAGTAATTTGCATGACAGTTTAAAAATACACCCTAAACAAGTATTTTGACATAATTTTGCTACCCTAAACGAGTACATTTATAAAATACATGTGCTTTTAACCATACACTAAACAAGTTACAATCTCTTGCCCTTAATATTTACTAATCTATCCTTGTCTACCTAGAGAACTAAGTAGGCCTAGTTAACATTTCAATCTCTTGCCCTGATAAAGGAAATATTTACACATGATTGCATTGAAGTTTTCGTGTATTTTTTTGTACTCTTATGTGTAAAAGCATCAATTTGCGCATTATCTTGGGCCTAAGTTTAAAATTTAAATCCATTACATTTAAATTTCAAGTCTTTTTAAAGTTGTCCCTGTTTTTTGGGATTAATGAGTCTTGTCGGATGTCGTAATTATTGACAGTTTTTTCCCTGAAAATTCAGCCATTTCATTGAACTAAAACCCGGACTAAATATTCAAGACCTTGTTTTGATTGACATAAATTAGAGACAGACCCTAATTCCGTTTCTACGAACATATACTTGTAGTGATCAGTCACAGTGTAGATTAACACGCGAAATCCAAAACTCCTAATTATAAAGGCTATATATATGTGTAGGAGGAGACGACGACGACATAGAGAAAATAAGGTAAAATAAGGTTAAAAACGGTTAAAATCACTCGGGGAATCTACCATGTGAAATCAGGAGAAAATGGGGAACAAAACCCACTACTTTCCAGCATTTTTTGTACAATCATTCAAAATATCACCCCCTAAACACGTATTTTTCGACGTGAAAAGCATACCCTAATTTTGAATTTTTGATGATTTGATACCCTAAACAATGTACGCGCGTACATCGCCTGATCTCAAAAAACGACCCGAATTACGCGTTTTTGTACACGAGCATGATATCCACCTTGGAATACAAGTGCCCCCCCGGGCATAGCATAGACTCGTACTCATTGATATTAGAACCACAAAGGTCCCAGACCGGTTAAACAAGGTGCATGCCGTAAGAATCAACTCTGGCGTGTGTTTTCTTGTGTTACACGCCATTTCCGCGTCGTTTGCTGAATTAATGTCGCCGGCGACATTAATTATAAAATTGTTCAATTTACCCATAAGCGCGCTGATTTGGGCTTAAAGGGACATAATGGCATGAAAAAAATTGACATAATGAAATGGACCCTTACTGAAATCACTTCCACGAGTTTGAAAACAATTTGGATGTTTACATTCTGTAAAAACAGTAAAAACAGGAAGAGTTCGGGGGGGGGGGGGGTTGCAGTTTGTGGCAATTTCTGGAACAAGGATGCTGACATTACTGCCAGCATTTATCAAACTTGAAAAGCATGTTGTCATCAGCTCACAGACCATTGCTATTGTATATGAGCTAATCCCTGCTAATCCATCTTTCACTTGCCAGATCAATTTCTTACTACAAGCCTAAAGTACATGCCTGAATCCCGGTCTGAATGCTTTTGAATTGTGTCGCAAAACATGCTAGATACACTGTAAATTCTGTCAGGGATGTGAACACCTTGCTTTTCTGTTCCAGAAATTGCCACAAACTGCCACCTCCCCCTGGAACTCTTCCTGTTTTTACTGTTTTTACAGAATGTAAACATCCAAATTGTTTTCAAACTCGTGGAAGTGATTTCAGTAAGGGTCCTTTTCATTATGTCAAATTTTTTTCATGCCATTATATCCCTTTAATAATTCAGGTGAGGGCTAATGTATATAAAAGCTTTATGACCATGCAAAAATATCAATTTTGAAAAATCTAAAGGGCGCACTGTTTTCCAAATTTTACCAGTGTCTCTTTAAAAGAAGAGTTAGATCTCAGTATCGACCTCGACCAAACTTGGTTACAATTATTTTTTTGAAAGGGGGCTTGAGCACACTATAGGTCAAATGAGGTCACTGTCACTTTGGTTATTAAAATATAAGATTCTCTTATTTGAAAGGTCAGCTACACTGTTAAAATTTCTCTGTAAAAAACCGGCGGAGCTGCTGTAATTTGGACATATCGTCACGAATCTTCCAAACAGGCCAATCGACCATTTTGGCGAATTGAGTTTTTTGCATATTTTGAAACTACAGTGTGAGTCAAAATAAACCCTACATTCAGAATAAAAAATAATTAAAATTGTTAAGAATTAATGTTGCTCAAATGTTTGCTTGGTTATAAAGAGGGATAAACAGGCTTTCATAAAACGTTTATTTGGTGTCATTTGGACTTTGGAGGAAGAAGTTATGCCTATTTTACTGAGAGACTTAAAAATCCTCTTTGGCTGATTTTGACCCAAAAAAAGATGCATCGCTTACATAGAGTAGCATGGTCTTCAGCAGTGATTTGAGTAAAACATTTAACACCAAATTATTGTTAAACAATGGAAGGAATTAGAATAATTGAAGAATTATAAAATAATATCTGGAGATAACAAAAGAAAATGCTAAGTTAAAAAAAATCAATTTCCTAAATAAGAAAGTCAAGATAGCTGGTGTAAGACCACAGTTTACTTCGGTTCAGCAAGATTTCATGGTTTAACCTACAAGGAAACTTGGGAGTTAAATCATAGAAGGTTTTGTATTCCGCTTGAAAAAAACAGTGCGATATTGAATTTTTAAGGTCAATTCCAATTTATTTACAGAAAACTTCAGCTTTAGTTCTTCTTGCAATTTATGGACGCTGAGTATACTGTATTTGTGCAAAATAATTACCTTAGAGATGTAAAACAAAAATCTCTGAGCAGTTTCATTATGTTAATGAACTGAGACATTGATATGGAGTGATTTTCAATAACTGACTCTTTATGATTGAACAATGGTATTTTATTTTGTTGAAGATATTTTACTTATAATTATGTTACACGATAGATCATTTTATTCAAACTGACATGTTTTTGTCGAGAAGAAATCTATACGATCTGAAATTGCATGTGTGAATTGTCTTTGCTATAATGTGTTATGGTATACGTCTGTGTCAGTCTCTCCGCATTGTATGGCTAAAATCGGCCAAACGGAATATTAAGGTCTCTCAGCAAAATTGCCATAGTTTTGAACCCAAAGTCCGAAAGACACCAAATAGAATTCTTCTGATAGCCTGTTTATCCCTGTAAACAACCAAAGCAAAGATTCAAGCAAAAATAACGTTAACCTTTGAAGAAAAATTCTTTCCTGAATGTAGGGTTTTTATTGACTCCACTGTATATCACGAGCTCTTTTCATATACCAAATATTGAGCAAAAATAACATTCCAATTTGTAGATATAATAGATTTTCACTTTTGGAAATCATACCCAAACGCCAAATGAAAGAATTCCAAACAGACCATCTGCATTCGTCTGTTTGCTGTACCTGAAAACCACCGCACGGCAGCTTATTAAGTGATCTATCGATCAATGGGATATTGCGAGATTCATCTCCTCGCTTGATCAACACTGGGGGCCTATATAAGTCTGGTCGAAGTTTTTATTAGTACAATGTGTGTAGCTGTATCTGAGACGATTTTGCCACACTCAAAAATATTATAAAATTGTCCAGTATTTTACTGACAGCAATTCTGCTGAATAATTACTGTGAAAATTGCAGTATACTGTAAAAATTGATTCAATCAAAACACTGAAAAATTACATTTGGCGAGTTATTACAGAGATTGTGAATGTGTAGAGAATAAAAAAGCACTGACGAACATCCTAACTTAGGCCTATCCACAAATGTCAACCAAAATTTTACGGTGCATATACTGAAAATTCAGTTGATTTTGGTAAAACATATGCAATAAACTGTAAAATATAAAGTGAACTTGAATGGAAACTATAAAAGCTGTAGTTTATGGGATTTTGTTGGCAGAATTGCTGCCAGTATTTTCCTATAAGATTTACAGTATTTTTTTGTAAATAACTTATAATTGAGAATCCACAATAGTGTATAATAATGTTGATATAATTAAAAGTTCAAATAGGCGCCTCTCTTATAAATTTAGTCGTAATAGGCCTCGAAAATTGGACAAAAAAGTATTTTACTATATTTTTAAATTACGGCCAAGTATTGTCTTTTTCTGATCCTTTTTTTTTATTGTGAAGTGCACTGTAATTTTTACAGCGCACGTTATTTCGTAAATACAAGATGCATGTTAGTAGTGGTATAAACAAAAATATGCATTTTAGCTGGAAGTTGTTTTTACTAGACGTAGATTGTAAGATGTCTTGACTGTCTAAGCGACGATCCGGGCGATGAGCACGGCAAAAAGGAGCCTATGTTTGTCAGTTTTGAATCGCACCAGTTGAGTTTTATTTTATTATTATTTTTATTGTTTTTAGACATAATAGTTAAAGGTTCTTTTATTTTGTAATGATGCAACTATACGTTTCATGAGAATAATTTCACAAATACCCTTATTTCATTTGAGAAGTGATAACACAAACATACATGTATTAAGTTACGGTAAATTGTGCAAAAAATAGTAACATTTACTCCGTTTACAACCTGTTTTTGCTGCAAATTAATTGATTGTTGAAGTTGTAATCAAGTAAAAGATTCAAATCTGCTAAGTTGGTAATTCAAAGTTATAACAACAAGATAATTTGTAACCCCTGAAAGGACATAAACAAGCACTAATGTAGTAAACCTATTTTCCCTACTTCAATTTTTTTGTATAGACAGTTCAAAAACCTCTTGTTGAAACCCTTTCACGTTTTGGTATGATATTTGTCCATTTTAATTTACAATAATAATATTAGTTTGAAAGGAAAATAATGTATATACAGAAATTCAATGTTCTTATATATTCCCTGTATGGTAGCATAGCATCGTGGTTATTAGGTATTTGGGTTCATATCAGATGGTCCCATGTTTGATTCCTAGTTAGATAGGCTTACATGTTTAAAAGTTACTTACATGATTAATCTATTTTTTAAACAAAACCCCCGAAGGGGTTGGGGTGGTTACCACCCCCCCTGTGATTTCCGTCACTGAACATCCGATTCCTGTAAATTGGGTACCAAAGGATAGCTTTAGAGTTTCTTCTTTCCATTTGTACCAAAATAAGTAACAACATCCCCATTATGACGTCACTATGACGTCATATGTTGAAGAAAGTGCGAAAATACTGAATATTGGTGGAAAAATGATATTTCGCAATTTTAGCGACCCAAACACCTTATTATAGCACTAAAATGCTCTCATTATATAAAACTAGTCATTTCCCATCATGAAAATGTGATATTCCTAACCTTTTTTGGTGAAGAATTGAATTTTCCCCTATTCTACACTATGTGTCTATGGAAATTGGCTTTTTTGCTGACACGCGAACTTTATGACGTCATTGTGACGTAATGCTAGGCATGTTGGTACTCATTTTGGTATCAATGGAAAGAAGATGACCATAGCTATTTAATGAAACCAAAATCAAGTGGCTGTGATGTTCATGTGTCGTTCTAGGCATGTTGGTACTTCTTTCCCGAAGGGGGATGGTTGCCCCCCACCCATCCATTACTTTGGGATCACCTTTATCTTTCCTATACCCCTGTGGATGTTTGTTTTGGATGAAAAGGAACGGAATATTTCAATTGACAATTACATTAAATAATTTGGCACCAAAAAGGTTTTTTTTACAAGCCGGGCAAAAACCTGAAGGGGGGGGGGGGTGGTAACCCACCCTAAGGTAGACGAGGGTTAAGATCAATAATGCAATGTAAAACAGTACATCAAAATCTTTTTCGTTTTTCCTCTTTTCTTTCCTAGATTTTCCCACATACCTACGATATTATTTGAGTTCCAGCAACTTAGTTGATTAATAATTTCACTAACTTGATAATTTTTTCTGTGTTTACTAAACAAGCGCAATAAAGTAATGTGATTTTGAGTACATGTTGCCAAATTATCATTCACATTTTCAGCCATCTCAATTATAATACATGATTAATGGTAACTTAAAAGATTACTCATTGAAATTATTCAATAAAATTGAATGCAGCCCGATTACACTTAATTTTATTGAGTAGATACAGGAAATTATTTTCCTTTCAATTCCAATAACGAAAGTTGTTTAACATGAGAAAAGTCTCATTCTGCAGTTTTTTCAATAAATACCCCTTTGATAATCAGAAATAATTGCAATTTGAATTGAAATTTAACGCTCCAGAAGTCGTGCCGCATCTTTTTTGTAACTAGCTCCATAGAACGTTTTTCACCACAGAAAAGTATAAGAGCAACTACTCTAAGAGTGCTATGACTCCAAAGGTGAAACACATACGCAATGATCTGTTTGATGACAAAAATCAAATAATATCCATGGGAATATCAATTTCATTTCAAATTGTTCTGATATACACTCCGAAGTCGTTTATTTTTACGAGTTTTAGAAACGTCATTTGACACTAATTGCCAATATATTCTTCCTATGGTTTTCGTTACTTGAAAGTAGTAAGCCTACATGAATCTTATATTTTCAGTGACAGTTGGATCTACTGAAAACTTAATAACTATAAATGTAAAAGATATATGATTAAAGAGTTGTTTTTAGTTTTATTGTACTGAAAATAACAGTATTCATTATAAACACGTGTTGTATGTGTCGATCATTAGAATTAAAGTGATTTTCGTCCGAACGCCTCGTAAATTTAATACAAATATAAATGATTTGATAGTAAGATAAAACTTTCTTCTTGATAAACTAGTGATCTTTGATTCCTTTTTACTCTGCAAAAAGTATCAAAATATACACCTCCAAGCAATAAACAGATAAATCACAACTTCTTCCACTTAACGTTTATGAAAATTATTATGTCCAATAATTTACAAAACCCAGGGTTTCAAACGCTAGACATACGCTTTGGATGTCCTCAGTGTACTTACACATGTGGGCCGATGCTGTAATTTGGAAATACAGCAAAATACTGTAAAGTTTATGTCCAATTTACCAGGCGTATAAAACCACCACAACTGGAGCTTTTATTCGAATTTTTTCGAGAATCAAAATTATCGTATACATTATTATGAATTTTCAATTATACGATTAAGTACTAAAGTTTACAGGAAAAAATACTATAAATTTTACAAGAAAATTCTGGCAGCAATTCTTCCAACAAAACCCCGTAAAATCCATCTTTTACAGGTTTCCATTCAAATTAACTGTATATTTATAGCGTGATGTATTATATTTTACATTGAGTATTAAATATTTGATTATATCAATTCTAATACAAAATAAAAATTATAGAACCTCATCATTCCTCTTTTCCATCTTCACTGGCACATTATTTTGCCTGTAAGAGACAATGACACCTTAGAAAATCGTACAAAAGCATAGTCATTTCTAGCGCCCTCGGCAGGGAAAAGTGTGTTCAACATGTTCAATAAACCCAATAGGCGATTCGATCGCATCTTTTTGAGTACTCGCGAACCAGCTCAATGTACATTCGTCTCCTTTGACATAGCAACAGAGGACGTTTTTAGTTTTTTGCAAACAGACCAACTCACTTTGTAATTAATTTGACAAGGAAAACCAAGGATATTTGAATGGAAAGCATGCTCAAAGAAGAACGTTTCAATGTCACCAATGTCCAATAAAATCCATTTTCCTAACATGGTTTAAATTTTAGATATGTATGTAAGTGCATAATTCTTGAAAACTTCAAAACTCCGATATCTCGAAATGTGACTTTTGGTCGATTGGCCTGTTTGGAAGATTCGCGACGATATGGATTAAAAGATTAATATTACCACCCAGATGGGGGCACTCACATATAACATTTACACGGTTCTTCCAAAAACCCAGTGGCAGGCGCATTCGGTGAGAGAGGCTAAAAAAATAGTTGTTTTTTGACATGTTGTTTTTCTTGGAAGTTAGAAGTTACTTTCTTTTTACATGTATCATTGATTGTCTTATCCTATTCGTCGTGCAAAGTTTATAAAATCGTGATTTTGAAAAAAAACACGAAAGAAAAGTTGTACGTGTGCGCGTGATGAAAATGCTACCAAACCACCCAAAACAAAATTTTCGAAAGGGGTCATAAGATATCGAATCGACATGTTATTTTGTGAATTTAACTTCTTTAAAAAAAGCCATGATGTTTTAGAAGAAGCACAGATAGAAATTTTCTAATACGTTTACAAAAACTGGATGCATTATCTAAAATGCACCAATTAAAATAACATCGGCAATATCGTGTTATACGGCTCACTTTTTAAAAACCGCCCAAACCATCACGTACAAAAGTATATCTTTTATTCCGTTGAAATGTAATTAGCGGGAGAAGAGTGGGCCGTGAAAACTTAATGCCATAACATCAACATAGGTGATATTTCAGCAAGATGAAAGAAATTAAAATTAACAACACGTTTTATAAATCTGGCTACATGACAGAATACACAATTAAGGTCTTCCATTATTTGCAAATTATTGCCCAATGATAGCGCGTAAATCGATATAAATGGTCTTTTGTGCTGATTTAGTTTTGAATGCTTCATCCTAAAAATGTACTGGGCTGAATGTGGACTCATACCGTTTTTAGTCTTTTCTTCCGTCGGCCGCTAGCATAGTACTGCACTCGTTCAACAGGGTTCATCTGCATCTCTGTACAGCCGCGAATCGAATTAAATTGAACAACCGCTTGAAATCTATAGGGAGGATTTGATTTTGAATGCTAGGGTTACTTCTTTATCGGTACAAACAATAAATACTGTACATTTTTTGTATGACAACGCCTCAGTTTTTCACGATTTTGAGATTCAATACAGTTTGACTAGTAATTTAGCCCCAATGCTGTACAGTTTTTGTCTTTTTGAACATAAAAAATTGAAAGTGATGACCTCTTTGATGCAAATCTTATAAATCAAAGAGCATTTTGATTTACCACCTTTCATTGCTTTCAATTAAAACATCCCCTTTCACACACATGAAACAAACTTTTTGTAGCCACTACTACAAAAAGCTATGTAGGCTGAAGAGCTTCTCAAAACTGATATGTTGATGGGCTAATGGTATTTATTATGACAAAAGTCATAGAGCTGGTGATGTTTTATTCATATTGTTTCTCATATTTGCTTTTATTAGCCGCAAGTATACCCTGTACAATAATGTCGATCTAAATGCATATTTTGAATTGGAAATGAATGAGAAAATAGTTTCTAACTGGATATACTGTATTTTAGTACTCTCCTCGTTGATCGTGCTGAAAATAACTTGTAACTGGTTAGTTCAATTGACAAATAGCTATGCGGTAGAAGTGTGTTATTTGGTGAGTATTTAAGCTTATTTTATTTGATGATTCAAAAGGAGAAACAGCGGACTACTATAAAATTGTAAAATAAGTTAAAATAAATGATATTCAATTCATCCCGCTGGTACCATAACACATACGTAAGACCCAGCAACGAGACTGCATCCAAGATTGCCAAAAACAGTCGCTTGATAACGTGGTCACAACCCTACCATGAAGTACCATATAGCCACCACATATACTCTGTTAAAATGTCCAATTAATTAATTATTTGTGTGTGTGTGTTGGCTTGCAAAGAAAGTCCGCAAGAAACAATCTTTACTAAAGATGGAGAGTTATCTTCATGTTTAATGTCATTTGTCATATCGCTTACCATTTTCAAACCTAGCCAGCCATACGCAGCTTGAAGGTACAGAAAAGGTGTGTTTGTTCTTATCAATCCTATTTAACCAAGGTTGTTAAAGACTTGTGCTGATCTCTTTATTTAAAAAAGAAAAATAAACATACAAAATTTAGAAGAGCCCCACGAGAGAATAAACGATGAACCAAACACTGTACTCAAAATATGTCCAATAAAAACTGCCGCCCTCTGTTCGTACTCTGTTTTTGTAAAGGGACATAATGGCATGAAAACATTGGGACATAATGAAAAGGACCCTCACTGAAACACTTCCACGTATTTGAAAAAAAAAAACAAATTGGATGTTTACATTCTGGTAAAATCGTTCGGGGGGGGGAGGTGGGGCATTTTTTTGGCAATTTCTGGAACAAGGATGCTGACAGATACTGCCAGCATTTACCAAACCTTGAAAAAGCATGGTTGTCATCAAGCCAACTCACCGACAATTGCTATTGTATATACTGTGGCTAATCGCCCGGCTAATAATCCATCTTTCACTTGCCGATAATATCTTACTACAAGCCTAAAGTCCAATGCCTGAATCCCTGTCTGAATGCCTTTTGATTGTGTCGCAAAACTGCTAGATACATACACTGTAAAGTCTGTCATGGCTTAGAACACCTTGCTTTTTCTGTTCCAGAAATTGTCCAATCCCACCCCATGACAATTTAAAAATTAAAAATATTTTTCTGTGTTTTTACAGTAATGTAAACATCCAAATTGTTATCAAACTCGTGGAAGTGATTTCAGTACGGGTCTTTTCATTATGTCAATTTTTTCATGCCATTATGTCCCTTTAAAAAGAACCTCCGACGAGATTCTCATCTTAAATTTCTCTTCTTTTTGCACATTTTACACTATATTACGCTGTACATCGTAAGCCTGTTGGAATCCAGCCACTAAGATTTGGCAGCGCTGGTGGAGAAATGGAAGGCATGGGAGTGTAACTTAGACTATTTCATGTACCCCTTACGTGTGCGCAGTAACTCTAAACAATGAAGAGGGCGTAAATCATCGTGGGAGGAGACATACGGGCACGGATCCGGATCGAAAATTTTACCTTTTCAATATGGCCGTGAATGTTAACGTCAGTTTTTTTTTTTTCCTTTGATAATTATTCTCTACACTTCTTTAATTAACTTCAAATAAGAAGGTACTTTTGTTAACTGCATTTTTGGACATTGTCCGCCTTCGCGAACGATCAATTTCAATGTAAACATGTAGTAGAGGCGTAATATGACACATGTCCTATACAACCTTGAAAAAATTCTAATAAAAGGACTCTTTGTATATTCTGGTAGCCTATATATGAATAATTGCCAAAAATTTGTCCTGCCTTCTAGTTGCTGCGTTGGTAATATTCAAGGTCAAAGGTCAACGACCTTTATACGCCTATGATGGGTTCTAACTGCTCATCCAATTGGTCTAGAAGCAAAAAGATGGTGTCTATACCCATGTTTTGGGGGTCCATAAACATAATAAAAAACAGTCTTGAGGCTTACAAATGAAGTCATCATTATCTTTCAGCATGGAAAGCACTTTTAATCAAAACTTTTCCACGTTTTCTCAACATAAATTAGCCAATTTGTCAGTCTGGCCCTACAAGTACCAATTAACCAAAACATTGACCATAATCTATAATAATGAAAAGAGCCAAAATACTATTGTAAAATCAGTGGATATCGATGATATCTAATTAACCTTTCTTGGACAATATTTTGCATTTGGACCACAGAAGCCTCATTACCACTGTTGAAAATAATCCCAACTCCTGAAACTTCATCACAGGGCCGCAGCGATTCGCCCTTGCTCCACCAAATGTTTTTCTCACAAAAAATAAAAGCAAAACCTTCAAGCAACCTTCTTGAGGGTGGAGAATAACAAATTGAGGGAGGACCGTAATAATTGAGGCTTAATGTGACAATGTCCTATGTAACCTTGAACAAATTCAATAAAAAAGAAAAGGATTTTTTTGTTATATTTTGGTAGGCTATATATGAATAATTATGGAAAACATTTGTTTCCCCTTCTAAAGTTGCTGGGTGGTCAAATATTCCAGGGTCAAAGGCATGTTAATGGGTCATAACTGCCAGCATTGGCCTAGAAGCAAAATGTGTGTCAATAAAAACAATAAACGATTTTTAGGCTTACAAATGCCGTCATCATGCTTTTCAGCATAGAAAGCACTTTTAAATTAATCGAATTTTGACAAGTTTTTCTCAACGTAAATTAGCCAATCGTCAGTCTGTTACAAATATTAAACAACAATATTTGACTTTAATATATATAATAAATGAAAACAGCTACAGTATTATTGTCAAATCATAGAATATTGTTCTTGGACAGATCATCGAACTAATGAGTCCTGTGTGATTTAATTGTGTGGTACTAGTGATAGACCTTTTTGCATATTTCATTTGGTACTATTAAAAAAAACCCCATTACCACTGGCTAAAGAGCCAACTCCCGAAATATTCGGGACATGGCACGCAACAAATATCAAGCGGCGCTGTGATTCACCCTTCAGCAAAATGTTTCTCTCACCAAAAACAAAACAAAAAACAAACTCAAGACAAAACCTCATTCCAACACCACCTTGTAAGTTAGAGAATAACACTTGCGTGAGCGCCATAAGGCCGTAGAAGGTAGGTATCACACTCAAGTGTCTCGCCCTCACATCCTGAGAGGAAATACACTGTACTAGTGCAGCTTCCTTCCCAACCTTACTTTTGCACAAGATACCACTGCATGGCTTAATCGGTGGCGGAAGAAGGTCGCGGAAGGTAGCCACAGCCAACGCACCCCTGTGCAACGCCCCACCCCTAGTCGCCTAATGCTCCCTTGTTCATATGCTACAAGCCAAAGAATGGGACGGCTGACGCCCTCTCACTCCGCTTGACTAATACATGCATCAAATAAGACTTGTGGAAGTTGAAGTACAACTCCAACCGACATTGTCCAAAATGTCTGGATGAAGGCCCAGGGAAGCGTGGAGCTCGAACATCATCATGGCCCAACCACGAGCCAGTCAACCAATCATTGTGTTTTTTGTGTGCATTTCCGATTACTGAGGACATCCAGTCTGGCTGAATTGTTGGCCTTGCACAGCTTTTCCTGACTGTCTTCGCCCGGTCTGCAACCCTGGTTAGACATGGCAGAAACATCGGTTTCTGGGTAAAAGAAAGAGTCTGATTCTTGGCCAAAGGCCAAAAAACCTGCATGTGGAAGATTAGAGACCTACTTTGCGCTCAAATCGGTGGTGGGCCTCGCCCGTAAGACAAGGCATGTTAATCCGAACCCCCTATGGCCACAAACAAGCCACAGCCACCAAGCCTCAGCCACTAGTAATTCCAGATACTAAGCTTTCGGTTGGTTTAAAAACTGTTTCGACACCAATCATTGCAAGACCATGGCAAATCCCACTCCGGAACAAGGCTACCAACCGGGAACGACCGTAACTAGGCCTACCCTTCCCCCAGATTAGACAAGGGGACTTAAACGGTCTGCCACACCGAAGCCGGTCTGGCCTGTGGCTGTTCTGTAAAAAGAAACCTCGGACAATCCCGGACCTTAAGTTAACCCCACTCCTGAAAGACTTCCTTGCTGAAATTGCACCCTGTCTACGGTCCAGAAATTGCATGGATCGAACTCTCTATCGGCACAAGAGCCATTTATGTAATCCTATGATGCTCTATTGAATTTGCCCTTTCCTAAACAGTGGAGCATGGCAGCCTGTTCAGAAATCCCCCCTCAGTGTACAGTCTACCCTAAATGCACCATACAGGTTCGGAGCATGGGTTGGTGCACTCTTTGGGACTAAGCGCTCCGACACTGTGAGTACCTCTTACCAGGCCCCCTCCCTTTGGAAGATTGATCTGTTCCTTACAAAAGCGATCTAGCGGCCTGGGAAACCACATCTTCCGTGGCCATAATGGGCTACCAGCGGACCAAGTCAGTCTCGCGAACGATAGAGCCACTCGGGAACTTTTGGGAACATGGCAACCCTGGTAAAGCTATGATCAAGCCATAATAGAGGCCCTATCACTCCCTGACCGGTCCGCTGCATGTCTTCCCGTTTGACTGCCCGGGAATCCAGGTTCCAAGAGTAGTGGGCCCTCTTATGCCACATTCTGTCGATTCATGACTGAAGGCGAACAGATCCACGTGTGAACGGTCCACTAATCTAGAAATAGTGTCGGCAACCGGCAACTAGAAGCTGCCACTACCACCTACGGCCCTCTGACTTCTGCTGTGTCTGGATTCGGGATGACAATGGTTTGAGGACAATCTCCCATGGGAGACTGTCCTCAACCCATTGTCCACTCCCGAAACACGGGAAGCGATCAGCCCGATGTCCCAAACTCGGCACCACCCGAAATAGCCTAAGATCTCCCTGCATAGGCTGGGAATGATTACAACAAACCCTTCCTTGTTTATATGTCACCACCACCTTCATATTGTCATATTGCGGACAACAATTAAACCTTCCCTGACCCACGTGAGCCAGTGCGGCAAGGCCAGAAAATACGGCGAAACAACTGAGGACCTTTATGTGGTGACTATCCACGGAGGCTGGTCCGGCGGCCTGCCCACGAAGAGATAGGAGTTGATCCCCCCCCCCCCAGATTAAACGCATCTTCGCCGTCGTCAGGTGTTTAAACGCATGCATTGTCAGCTTTGTGATGGTCCAGGTAGGCTGAATGGGACGGTCTTGCCTCATATGAGTGGCAAGTTCCACCATTAAAGGTCTGAGGTAACCTTCGGCTTCCTGGGGGAGGAAGTGGGTGTTTACTACCACTGCCACAAGTTTTCATCCGCCCCCAGCTATAACACTTAATTTGAAACTAATGGTTGCACTAATCTTGAGACCACATTTTGCTTTCATTGTATCGCAAAATAATCCTTTCACGCCACCTTACGTTTGGCATGGGTAAGAACAAGACCTCAGTTTTGGAGGAAGGTGATGGTTGCCACCTTATATATTTTTCTTTTTCACTTCTATCAAAAATATATATTCTTTATGCACTTAATTACCCTCCTGTGTATGGTTTAACAAAACTTGATTTTCCTTCTAATCACCCCCAAAACCTACAAACATCACACCTTCTTTGGTATTTTTAACTCAAAATAGAAATTGGCTTATTTTTAGCAGCAATCGGATAAATCAAGTTTTCCCATGATTATTACTCATTAAAACATTACTAATGACGTCAAATGGAGGACTATTGGAATGCTTTGATATCAATGGAAAGAGGAGACTTATATCAATCCACCTGTACCAAGATCCAAAATGTCGAGGTTTGTAACTAGAAATCTAAAGAGGTCCTTAACCACACCTTAAGGGGGACGACGTTTGAAGTACAATTTCATGGAGATAGTGCATACTATTTTGAAAATCACGGAGGTTGTCGCATTTTGACTCGTTTTTCCTATATGCTAATGTGTTTTACTGACCCCAAAAACCTTGGTATATTTTAATGCTTTTAGACCAAGTGGTTTGAGGAGTTGTTGTCCGATATGACTTATAAAGTGGGTGCATCAAATGCCCTCATGTCAATCAATTTTCTTGAACCTTGTCTTAAATGTGCCACTTGTTCCAAATAGAAACCTCCACCAAATTAAAATTCATTCGGATGTAGGCAAGAGGGGCCACCATGAGCTTAAGTTTTGTACACCAAGTCAATAGGATGTTTTTTGATGTTTTTGACAAAACACAAAAACATATGACCGATATCGGTGATTGGGCCATAATCCTCCAAAAGTTGATTAGCGGCTAGGTTAAACAATTTTTTCCCCAACAAATACAAAAAACAAGTCATCCTCATGCCAGAAAAATACATGTTATTAATTATTTCAAGTGGAGGCAGCAAATAACCAGAATAACCACAACATGAACCAGATAAGCTTGTAGCTATGTATACTGAGGTTTCCTTTAAGGACCGTGTATTGTTGTAAGTCAATCTCTAGCTAGTTACATAATCAATACTCTACTTACAAGAGTTATCTACTATTGAAAAAAATGCCCCCCTGGCTTCCCATGTTGCATAATTGAGAGGACAATAAGTTGCCCCGCTAGTTTTCCCCCAGTACCATTTTACACTAATTGATATATTATGTACCTGGGTACTGGTTTATATAAGGCTACAACAATACACTGTCCTTTAAACTAACTTACAAAGCTCTGTATTGGGTCAGTTTGGCTATTCAGTGTAGTGCCTTGACGGCCACTGAAATAATTTATTAAAAATATTTTTTTTTTAATATTTCGTTTTTTGTTTTTGGTTTCTTGTTTTGTTTTTGCCTGTTTGTGTGTTTTTAGATTTTAAAGTTTCTTTAAGAAATTGAAACTAAATCACACATGACGATCTCATCTTTTTGGTGTTTTGTCAAAAAACAACAAACATCCTATTGCTTTGTGTACAAAACTTTAAGCTCACGGTGGCCCCTCTTGCCTACATCCGAATGAATTTTAATTAGGTGGAGGCTATTATTTTGACAAGTGGCACATTTAAGACTAGGTTCAAGAAAATTGATTGACATGAGGGGCACCTGATGCACCCTAATAAAGGTCATTGACCTTTGACCTTGAATATCTGACCAACGCAGCTGCCAGAAGGCCGGACAAATTTTTTGATAATAATTCAAATATAGCCCTACAAGAATATACAAAAAGTCCTTTTATTAGAATTTTTTCAAGGTTGAATCGCATATGGCCTCTACTAATGATTAGTTTCATTGCCATATACTGTGGGCGCCCTATCATTTTGCGCGGTGAGTGTTATTTTTGCAAGGTGCGAGATTCACATTTGTGGGAAATCTTGTACTACATTGGGGTTTGGTGCCAGCAGGTCCAGCAATGATTCGTGCTGTATGCTGATCAAAATGGTGACAATCATTCATGATTTACTAAAATGTAAAATATATTTATTTTTAGGGAAGGGGCAAATTTTCCTTCCTTTTGGGAATTTTTTTTTTTGGAGCGGGTCTTTCGTTTTTTAGGTGGCGATGATTTCCTCTCTATATTTGTTTGGGAGAAAGGATATAGTTTGTCTTGCTTTGTGGAGGAGGGGTTTTCTTCCTGGGGGAAGAATGTTCTCCAAAAAAATTAAAATTAAATTAAAAGTCTACCTATAGGGTCTAAAGTGATTTGTTGTTCTGTTCTTTTGAGGAAAGGAAAGGGTGTTTCTTTCGTTTAAAAAAGGGAGAGTTTTTTGTTTGTTTTATATTTAAAATTCGTGAAAACGCAAGCCAATGAACGCAAAATCACAACAACTTAAACTAAGTAAACTACATTTAGAAAAATCGACTTAACTGATGCAATGAAAACTATGTCTTACCCGTATGCTCTAATAGTTGTCAGCCCACCCAATGTCTCTGAAAAATGTGCAAACACTGGGGATCTTGTTACACTGTCGAGACGTTGTAATTCCCTGTGCAAAATATAATAAGCTTATATTTTAAGTTAACACAAATCCATTCACAAGGTTTGAGATGTGACTTGGGCATGTATGTCACTCGTTGTACGACGGGCTGTCTATAGCAACATTTGGTAAGGACAGACCATACAGAAATCTTAATTTGTCATACGTTTGCATAGATGCATAAATTAAAGTTTTAGTAGAAGGGAGGAACCTTAGGGATAAAGGAAACGTATCGTACTAGTCCATACCAGGCGGTGACGGCCAGGAAATCCAAATTTAGACAACGCCATTGGTTTAAAGGTGCACCACCTAATCCTCGGCCCCTACCCCCACCTTTCACACCATCAAATCTGCGATTTGGTATCATTAGAAACCTTGGATTTTTCTCATCTCATCTGCAAAATATTTTGACTAACTTCCGTCCCATTTTGATGTTAAAATATGTGTTTTAGAGTAACCAGAAAATAGTACTCGATAGGCTATGAAATGAAATTTTTGAATTAAAGTATGTTGGTGATGGCCCTTCCTATACGAAACAGAAAAATATATGGTGTAATCGGGTTGGGCACCTTTAACACACAAACCCCAAAATCCTAACAAAAAATCCAGAATTGTTTATGTTATCAAGCAATATTTTCTTATTCTAAAACAGTTGAAGCTGTAACATTGTGTATTTATGTGTATTTATTTTAAGTTAAAAAACAAAACAAAAATCGTTTACCAACCTTGAACTACGAACAAAGTAAACACCTATTATGAAGTAGATGACAACAATTGGTGTTACTTCAGCGATAAATATTGGCGTTATGATAACATTGACGATTACCGCAAACACAAAGCTCGAAAAGAAATGGGATAAAGAACTCGTTGTAATCAAGAGTTTCTGTAACAGTAACGAAAACAAGTTCAATTAACATAAATGAAATTATTTATACGCCACACAAAAACGATCACTCTCATGCTATCCTATCATTCTTACAAACTGGCAACGTTAATTACATTGCCGAGTCTTACGAAATAAAAAAAAGTTTTACCACATTATGATATGGTATTTTATCATTCTTATAAACTAGCAACTTTGATTACATTGACGAGTCTTACGAAAAGAAAATAAGAGGTTTACAACATTATGGTATGGTATTTTAATGGCAATTGTTGCACTTACAAAACTGCGTAGGAAATTTCGCCGCCAGTATCGATAGAGGGCTGCTCATTAAATGACGTTGAGTGACGTCAGAATATTTGAGACACAGCCAGGTTGTTGAATCATTGGAAATTTTGATTTAGAAGCTGTGTAGAAGCTGCAAAAATTTCCCCACATGCGAAATTGGTTTATTTGCTACACCTATATCCTTACAATCTATCATTGATGCCTACTTTCCCGTCAAAATTGGAATTATGAGCGAAGCTTTGAGGATTTACTGCATCGCTCCGTATCCAGTTTTTCTCTCTTTGGCCTTTGATCGCTACAGTTTGGCGAGTAATATTTTCAAACTTATTTCCTTCTAATTATCTCTCAAACATTTTATCATAAGCGGACACTTTTTATGGCAAATCCTGAAGGTTTAACCTCTATACTCATACCATATTTGACTTGCCCCGGTATGTAATAAACTTGCGGCGTTTTTATTATGCATAGATTCAATCCTGAGAAATTTTGACTGTTTCTGCATGTCGCCCTGGTTGAAGAAGCCCCGATTCGGAGATGTCTTGCACACGGCACGCTATATAATGCTCATTAATTTTGCTCGATATTTGTCCTAGCCTGAGTCCCCGGCCCTCACTCACAACTTATAAAATAGCGGATAAGTGCATGCGTGTTGAAGGACTGAAGGATTTAGCGGATCGGTGAACGAACATTCATATGGCTTCAACATAAACAAGACGAGGCACACTTGGCTTAAAACAAGACGAGGCACACTTGGCTTATGTTTTGGCCCGGCCGGGGGCTGTTGATGAATTTTTAAAGTGTTTTCCACGTTTGGAATCCCGGTGTCCATGACATTTGCCCACTGGAATCCAGATTGTCAAAAGTAACAATAAGGGCCCTCGGTGCTGTATATACCAAGTATCGACTCTCGGGCTTCTCTAGTAGGTTAGAGATTTTGACCTGTTGACCCCGGGGTTTTTGCTCTTTGACCCCGGAGGTTGAAGTGGCTCAGGAAACATTAGGATGCCAGCGGCTAAAAAGTCTGTACCATGGGGCTTAGGATGCCAGTGGCTAAAAAGTCTGTGCCCTGGGGCTTAGGATGCCAGTGGCTAAAAAGTCTGTGCCCTGGGGCTGTAATATCCAGACATATAAAGTGAAGGACATAAGTATGACCTAAGCGAGAGTGAGTGTGGGTACTTAAGGAGGTACAAAGAAGACTATAGGCTGGGCCTTCGAGACCAGCACAAGTTGATGGATGGTTTGGCATCACATAAAAACAAATTGGACAAGACGGGACCAACTGGAAAATGGTGAATAGACTAGGTTATATAGATACACCATTTTGTGAAGGGAACTGCTGTTACACTTATTATCATTTGTTTAGAACCAGTGTCTTTATTCTTTCAACACTACTGCGTACCGTTACCATTATCTATTGCCACTGTTTATTTATATTTGGATTATATTATGGAACATGTATCTCCAGAGTTGCACTCTGTTATATTAGACTCCATTTTGGGATTAAAAATATTATTTTATTTCTCAATTTTATTTGAGAAAAGATTTTTCACGGGGAAAAGTACTTTGTTTATTATGGAATTCCCATTGTGCTATATTGAGATCAGACCAGAAGTTATTTACTAGATATATTGTGCAAGAGAAGAAATTTAATTCCCCCCAAAAGGCTAAATTTCGAAAATGAGTCAACTTGTGTTATGCATGAGATCAAAACAGATTGCAAAATTTGGGGGTTTCCCATGATGTTATTTATGTAAGATGGTGCAATGCAGATGGTGTCATTTATGTGAGACCCATTGGTCAGCTAGTGCAAGGTTATGTCATGCATGATGATGCTGTAATGATTATTATTACAGATAGGGGAATCTAGTTGTGAATCCTGATATAAGGAGAGATTTGAGAATAACAACTTGGCCAGCAGTAGTAACCAGGAGCTATACAGTATAGTTATAGGTAGGTTTGATCTGCAATAATAGCATATTTGTGCTTTACATAATCCCAGGATTTATTATTTTGGATGCCACAGGAGCTTGATAGCTGAACTCTCTGCTGTCGTCTTTTAAGCCAAAAGAGCTTCAGTTTTGGAATCAAAAAGGGATTCCAGTTTGTGGTCCTAAATGAGGACATTAGCGGCAGACTGATGGTGGTGGAATACCCGGATTGTATTGCAGAATATTGATGTTGTCGAGGGAAAACTCCGTCGTCTTGAACTGCTGGACTAAAGTTATCTTCGGGACTGAGAAGATTCACATGGAATATACCATGGATTTTTGTGTGAACTTGTACGCTGTCATTTTGGAGTCTTCGCTGTGAGGACATATCATCGTTGAACTGCAACGCTTCTTTTAATTCTGGACATTAGTGGACACTAATAAGTATAATACATCTAAAATATTTAAGTGTAATACATGTATTTGTGATTTGGACATACCAAATTCTTGAAACCATCTGATTAAAATCACTCAACAGTATTTTATATAAATTTAGATTAATTGTGCACAATGTTCATTTGTTTTGTGTTTAGAGGGTATTTCTGACCTTTGAAGTCCACGAGACATCATAATCCACTCACTAAATGGCTGAATAGAGCATGTGCGGCCACACACGTTTATCTGCTGTCTGTCGACAATGTTCATTTCTTCCTGGCATTGTTTTGTCAAACAATTTGAATAAACTCCCTCACGAACATTTGACACTTATGCCCAAATATCTTCAAGTCCCACTGTATGCCATATTTTAAGGTTTCTCATGAAAAGGTCCTCTATTTGATTCAAATCTCTGCATAGAAAGACCCCTATTTTCAAATTGCTGAGCGCATCACCGTCCATTCAAAGTTGAGGTGGCCAAAGGCTTCGTGCCTGTGTAAAACGTTTTGTTATTTACCGTATCAATTATCTTGTATCACGAACATCTGTTTCACACCCTACCATAGGTGTAGTAGCAAAAAACCTGCACAAAAATATCATATATAAGTGTAAACCGCTATGACATATGTAACCGCTATGACAGTATAGACCGATGCGTACCACTACGAGCACGCCTGCCTCGGTCTTGAATGATGAACACTAGCATTCGTACAATAGCCCCCACTTTGATAGAAAAGTTCTTTATGACCCATGGGGAACCCCCGGGCCTGAATAACATGGATAGTAGTAAACTGTCCTTTCCTACAATATGCCCACGGTTGAGGCTTTCAATAGCTCTCTCTATGTATGTATGTAAGGGGCGTTCACAGACAGTTTTCAATGGCGGGGGGGGGGGGAGTTACCAGCAAAACTGGTCATTTGCCGACACAATTTTAAGAAATTTCTGGTTCGCTAGCGCTCGCCGGCCTAGACCCAACTTTTGTACTGTAGAATCAAAATTCTGAAGGGGTGGGGGCGAAGGGGGGGGGGCGGACCAACTTATGCAAGCACTACCACAATCCATTACCAAATTTTCATTCACAGCATATACTGCAAGCCCTATAAGCAAGCAACATCAATAATAATTAGCAAGGCAAAATAATGAAATAATATATTCACTTTGATATAGCGCTAATCAAGAGGCCGCTAGGCGCTTCAGATCGGAAGCAATTATATCATTTCAATAACAAATCCAAAACCAAAGATAACATTCTAATTTTAAAACACAAATGATATCTCAGATGATCCTCAAGGTTCTCGGTGGTGATACGCTGGAACGAGCTTAGAGATATAGGGCCATGTGCATGCCATGGATGGCCTTATAGGTGTGAGCAGCAGAACTTAAAACTGGAAGCCCTAAAGCCAGGATTGCAGGAATCCAGCCTAGATGTAACACAGGCGTGGACCAATCTGATGGGTGCATTTTTCATCAAGGTACTGTCGAACTGCCCATTTTCCTTATTGAGAGCCGAGCAGCTTTGCATAAGCTGTTAAATGATTGATTATTCTTAGTGAGCGCTAAGATGACATGAGGTTCTGGCTCAGCTGAAAGGATGGTTATAACAGAATTGGCCAATGATATAGTTAGCTGAGAGTTGCTAGCCGATAGTGACACATGAGAGCGAAAGTACAAAATCTCTTGTTCTTGTCATTTATTCAGCTTGTTGGATTTACAACAAGGATTTGATGTCTGCAATGCATGTTTCGCATCTTTTTTTATGGCTTCCGCTCAGTCAGTCAGTAATATCTCCGAGAATCAGTAACAAAATAATAATTATTCAAATATTCAATCCTCATCTTTTCTACATTAATACCGATTTTTGCCGACAAGTATTATTGCCGACGACAGGAAAAAGTTTGTTGAAATAATTCTGTTATTAGGACATTAGGAGAGTGCCCCCCCACCCGAACGACCAGATAGGGACAGACAGACAAAACACACAAAGCAATACAATATTTGAGCTATTCGGTGAGATAAAAAAACCTGTCTTAATTCAAATATTTACATTACAAAACAGCTGTGAAGTCAAAAAAAGATATCAGGCACTAAAATAACCACTACAGTATCAACGCTACTCTTTCACTTTTAGCTTTTCATTTGGCGGTAACCGTACTCACGTATTTCAAATACGTGCAGAAAAAAATGTTTCATACCCTCAGGGTGACTTCGATATGCTTCGTAGCAGGTGTAAAACACATGACGAGCCGCATTCCAAGCTGCTATTACGTTGGTACCACAATTAAGGGCAGCATTACTAGGCACCAAAAACACCACAAACCCGTGTAGATGGGATGTAGTCTCGTTGACTTCTATTAATACTTTAAAATGTGGTTAATGTGAAAAGAAACAACTATCAGAATTCATTTTATTCACATTATAAAAGTAAACTACGTGATTTCACTTATCTACAGTTATAAGAACTAGCACAAACGATTACAAATTAACACATGGAACATATAGTGCAAGCAAGATCGGAACAAAAAAACATGCAGAAAAAACACAACACAAAAATTTTAAAACAAAAATAATGAACCAGCAGTATAGTTTAAGTGCATTAAATATTTATGACCTGCAAAGTATGTGGAACAAGGGCATTAGTTAGACTGCATTAATAACAACACATTATTGTAATAAACACTGTATAGTTCATAGAGGTAGCAAACCATCTATGCAAGTAAGGTTTCAGGGACGCCTGTCCTTTATTTGGGCATAAGCCTGACATATCAGTTTGGCAAAGGGAATAGCATGGTATATACGAGTTATAGGAGATATGATTTCGCACCTTAAATTAAATTATACAAGTAGTACCATCAGATGCTTGTTAAAATGTATACAAGTACATATCGAGGGCTATTCGTTTGGTCATGCACGTAAGGAATGGCAAAAATGATGCTCGATCGAGCCATCAAATAAGAATGGAAAATAATTTAAAAAGAGAAAATTGTCAAACTATGAAACAAGGAAAAATAGATAATTTCAACCACGTAATTTAACTAATAAATAAAAAAGCTATCCAATTATATTAAACACATTGACATTATAAAGACGCATGTGACAGAGTAGTTGTTAGGTGGTATAGGACAAACAGACAATGAGAGAGAAAATTGCAGTGACTTAGTTTGTGAGTAAAGGTGAGTGATACTACTAAAGTTAAACAACGGTTGAATACGGATGATAGTTTTTTTTGGGGGGTGGGGTGAGGGGTGACATGAAAGTTTGCTCAGTCTCAACAAAGGCCGTCCCTTCATGAATATTTCTGCTAGGACCTTCATTATTTTGTTATTTTTAAAATATCAATTTGTTAAAATTGTTCCTAAATAGATCTTTCCTTAAACTAGTTGTTATTTTCATTAGGTCAATCCACAATGGTATAATTAGTTACAAAATATCGAACAAAGTGAACTTCAAACACATGGTTAAAAGCAATTATTATTTTTTTCTTGGGCTTTTGTGAATAAATACTATAATGCAAGAAAGAGCTTTTAATAAAATCAGAATGCAGATATATACGTACGCTGCCGTTCAGACCCGCCTCAGACCAATCAGAAAGCAAAAAAGTCCCTGGCTGTGATGTTCAAGGACTCTAATCCCAAACGAGAAAAGATAAATGCGAATGACCAGAAGAGACCCATACTTCCAATGTAGTAGAGATAAGCAGAAAGAGACACCGATCCACGGGCCAGGTCTTCCTGCTCTATCAACTGTCCTCTGAGGACCTTTCCATTTCCTCTGGAAGAAATAAACGAATGGGGAGATCAAAATAAAAAAATGCTACTTATTTGTTCAGAAGTAATGATATAACAATCAACAATAACAAATATGTTATACCTTTAGTTATTAGTGGAGTTGAAACTGAAATTATATGGGCGGGCACTTGATGATGATGATGTCATAACCTAAATTATGACCTTGCTTGGATGCGGGGTTTGTTTTATACAACCATTATACATTCTGGAATCCAGCTACTTGGGTTATTTTGGCCGAATTTTATTGCCAGCTCATTTATTTTAACCTTGTGCGTCTTTTTTAAAATCACCGTGTCAAAGTACATGGAAAAGGTCTGTACGTTTAAAAGTTAAATTGGTTAACAACTTAATGTATTGTGGCTTTTGCAGCCTATGAGTGCGGCTGTGGCAGTCTTTAGCTTGCATTTTTTGTCCATCGAAGATGGTTATAAAATAGCCCCAGTAGACTAAAGCCCAACCTACATCTGCACAAGTTACCCTCGAGAACCTTTGTGTAGCAAGCAACCATGATGGCACGAACTATCACAGTTGACAATGCACAGAGGTTGGGTGGTTGTCTCATGTGTAGCAGTACAAAGTCCTCTGGTCCCCCCAATCATTTGGACTTGGTAATTGCCTACTAGGAAATGCATTTTACATTTCCTAAGCAGCTAGAACAAAAGTTTTGATTGGATTACAGCTCACCCATCACAGTGATAAACTTCTCAGTCAGTGACATGTAATGGATGATATGACCATTGTTTGAGAGTACCAGTATGTGTACAAGCCCAGGAATTACACCACTATGAGTTACAATATGGCACAGTTCAACCAAGGGCACATTCGGGGTTGTCACTGGTAAAATGCATTGACATGAACTGATCTGTGTATTCTAGGTATCTATATTATACACAACACTAAGGGGGTGTTTTCTAAATAGTCTTGTGAATGAAAGCTATTGAACTGTGCCTGTTGATACTTCATTGCCTAATAAGGACAATCATGTTTTAAAACCTGTTTCTGTAAGTTTGAATTTTGTAATCTTAGTGCAATGGGACTGTGGTTAAAATATTTAGACTCTATTTGATTGATAAACTACCCACAGTGCTCCACAACAATAACAGGGGGCACTCACCTATGAAATAAAGCTGGGCATTCCCAAATCAGTGGTATTTCAAAATTAAAGGTTGATGCAATGAGTATGGTGATGCCTGAATATATCCGTGTATATCATCTCTCTAATATACGAGAGGGTTTTCCATGATCTCAAGTATTTCACGAAATATTAAAGTACTAAAAATCCTCGATAAGCGATTGGTTGTCTTTTTAAAGACTATTCTTGGTAATATGTGCAGTTCAACCACTGAAGTCCACTGCAGCGTTCTGTTGTTTATAGAAAATCGATCCTGTTGCATAATAGGACGCAGCCCGTAAACGTTATTCATTTGTGAACGATATGAGTCGACAATTTTAGAAAAGTAATTAATGTGGGGCTACATTTCCGTTGTTTGTAAAATCCGATCGTTCTTTATTAATGCTAATTCGCACAACTTGCTGGAATATGAAAAAAAATACAAATCATTGAATTTTGAAGAACCTCTAGTCTGCTGAATTGACCTGAGAAAAGTAAATGAAATTGTCCATTTGAGTGATTACGAACATCTTACAGTTTGAAATGCCCCATGGAGATAGCTAGTCATAGGGTGAAGTATACCCAAAGGTACGTTAAAAATAAACTTTCAAACAGTTTTGTTATACATTTTCCCGGTGCTATATGCAAAATGGCACAGGAAAACCTGGGACATGTAATGTATCCCTCTTTGGGTAGATGTTTCATAAAAACGAGGTATTGCCATGATTTCGTCATGCGCTACTGCACAAATTCATACCGAATCAATTGCAATACTTCATTTGCATATTTAGGACTTGTATGAAATGTCTCTTGTTTTTCTGTGTATAAAGCATTGATACGAGAATGGGTGGTCAATGATTGAAAGGGAGACATGTGAGGTTTTTGTCTAATCTACATTATGTGCCATTGTCCGAGGCTTAGAGAAACAGGTGAAACGCAATTCAATGTCTCGCTATCGTTTTTTCTTATCATATGAGGTCTAATAAATCTTCACTCACTTTCTCCCGTTCGACTCCCGGTAGGAGCCCGTTCTCGAGGACGCCATGTGAATTTTGATCCTTCTCCATCCTAAAACGAGGCTTATTGGCATACATACAAAACAGCATTGATATACGTTTTATCAATAAAGGTCAAAGCGCTTGAAAAATAAAAAGGATTTTCTATTCGGCCTAATGCATAAAATACGATAGATTAAGATCTGACATTTAGGTAAAATTTAATATCTTAATCTGATATTAAAAACGTGTTTTAAAAACAATCACATGAGAAAAATCACATGGCAATAGGATACATATAACAATTTGTGGACATGCTTTTGGAAATAGGTATGTGCTTACGTAAGATAAGGATGGACCTGGAGGTGGCGGACAAAGAGAGACAAAAAGTACATAAGCTAGGGGACATGCCTAGAAGCCCTATTACCCCCCTGACAGGTTTTATTTACGCGGAACAGATTGTGAGAAGCGATTTTTGACCACAATTTGCCTGCCGCGAGTATACAAACGATGTTATTGGGACACGATTGGTGGCAATCACGTCCAAAAATACTATTGTAGGTATAAGAAACTAAGCTTAAAGACAACACCCTTACTTATCGGTAGACAATTGAATTCCTTGTGCGAAGTGAGTAGCTGGTGTCATTCGACCTAAATCAGCCTAGCTGCTCCATTCTTCAATATCTAACTTAATATGCGTCTATGGCCAATTTCCATCCATGCAAAAAATGCCTGTACGGTTTCTCTGATTTGCTGACGACTATTATTGATCTGCCAACAGGGCTCCATGAGAAACGGGAGAAATGTCGGCGTTTAAAATACTCAAATTATACTGTTGATATTGTTGGTTGTTATCATACTTAACGAATGATGTTAAAGTTTATAGCGGAGGGTTGACAAATAGAAGGACGTAAATCAGACTGAAAGAAATATTAAAGAATTCTTAATTCTGCTGTTCATAATTAAAAGTTATTCTTTGTTTAGGTTCAAGTTATATAATGTTTGCTTACAGTCCCATATATGAGCTTTATGAGATGTTTACATTTGAGTAGTAATTGAATAGATTTGCTTAGTAGAAAATTATTTAAACTCACATTTCTCAAAAGCAGTATTACGCAGAATTAAAGAAAATCTTAATATTTCTTTCAGTGCTGAGTTACGTCTTATGTTTGTCAACCCTCGATAGTATTTCATTGTCCTATTGTTTTGTTGGTTTGTTTTCAGTAAGTGGTATCTAACCCCAACGGTCTTACTTTTAAAATCATTCAATGGTGGTCAAAAAATCATAAGGACAATTTTAAGAATGTTTCTTGCCTTGTAACGATATAAGTGACGATAGAAGTTCATTTAAAGACCCTTGAATATGCGTTTATAGTGGATACTTAGGAGGCAGGAAGGTGGGCGCGGGGCATTGTTTAAGGTTAGACCCCAGGCCCAACCCAGTACAATTTTCCAAAAACGTGCCCGCCCCCAAGTCAAATATTCGATCCATCCATCCGCCATCATCATTTGGCAGTCAAACAATGGCCACAGGGTAATTGAATTTATATGCTCAAACAGCACATTTGGCTGAATACAAAAGTATTTGAATTACTATACACTATGAGCTAATAAATTTTTTTTTTCCCCCCCCAATTCCCCATGACATATGTTCAATAGCTTTCATTCACCAGTGTATGAGCAAATACACCCCTGATTTTTTAGTATGAGTTATGATAACCAGCAACATACTGGTCAGCTGCTGATTAAAGTGTGACCCTGCCCATCCAAGTCTTCTGAACTGAGCCCTTAGTAGGTGAGCATGCCTTACCTCATAGTGTATAGCAAACCACCAGTTATGTACCATGCTTAATTTGTATGTACTGTTTTCGAGATTTCATGGAAGAATTATTGAAAAATTGCCCTTACCAAAATAATGAGTGACCGATATATGTAACTGAGCAACAGTGTTATGAAATTGAATGGATTTTGTTTTAAATTGAATTCCCATATAAAAAAAAAAAAACATTTGAATTTACAAGAATTTGAATCTTTGGCCGGTAAACTTATGTTCACCTACCTTCAGTATAAGTAGTTTTAGCCACTACACCATATTTTGCAATCGCCATTTGTGTTTTGATTCGTTCTTTTTCTTCAGACTCCGTATCAGAAGACTCAGACTCACTAGCAGCAATTACTTCCTGTTGCCAATTCATAAAAAGCTCTGGATCCTTACTTACGATGTCGTCAAATGTCCCTTGCAGGTGTATTTTACCGTTCCTCATTACTATGATCTGTTGTAGCAAAATAAGCGAGTTGGAAAGGTATATGAAACACACAAACACAAACACACTCATCACAAAACACACACACACAAACAAACAAACTCACACTCAGAACAGAAACAAATAATTGGAAAGAAAATATGAATATATTCATAATCATGTCATGTATTTTAAGATCAGAGCCGTACGCAGGATTTATTTTTTGGGGGGGGGGGCATGCGGAACTTCGTGAACTTTGCTTTGTAAAAGTGGATCTAACCCTCTCTATAAATGGTCCTTTTTTGGCTCTTTGAACATCTCATTGCCAAAAAGTGGACTTTCTTGTCAATTTATCTCTAGATATTTCTTCTTTTGAGTGTGTTTTTTTTTTGGTGCGACCGCAACCTCCCGCGCCCCTCCCCTCGCGCACGGGCCTGCTTAAAGGGGCATTTCGTGATCCACAGCCTCGTCCCCCGACTTACCTCGAAAAACTTGAGATTTTTATATCATCTGAACCGTTAGCCTTAATAATCCACGTGTACCTAATCTTACGTGCAGTATCTGCAAGAAATTCGCAATTTTGTACTTCTGTCCGTAAACGAACAAACAATTGCTCATAACACAAAACCGCAAGATCGGGATCAACTCAAACTTTGTGAATATGCTTTTCTAATATCACGAAATGCACCTTTAAGATAATGTAATTCAAAATTACAAGTTAATGTTGATTGATATTCGTGTATCATAATTGGTGTCAGGTATTTTAGTCTATTACAGCGATTGTCGTTTCTACTCAGACCTGGTGATTGAAATAATAAACAGTGGTCGTACGTTGCATGAGTTAACTGAAACATCTACCTTCGTTCAACTCTTTTCTTGGGATTAAATGTTGACAACTAAAATATTATGCTTATTGGGAGCTCGTTGGATTAATACGACACTTAATGTTAATTCTTACCTTATCTGCGTAATGGAGATATTGCAATTGATGGGTAACAAGCACAACTGTTCGCTTAGACTTTCTCAGTCTCCCTAATATGCCTAGATGAAACAAATGCCCACCAACATTGACATCTAGTGCAGATAAAGGGTCATCCTATTACAAATGTAAAAAATAATATTTCTTAAGCTGTACTACATTATAACTCTTCGTACGGAATGAATGATAAAAACAATATAATGGCAAACAAATGCGTTTGGCATAATCTCCGAGTTTTGTCAATCGGAAAATTTCACGCTTCGTGTGATATCCCTAACGTCTCTGACACAAAAAATCCCGGAGAGAACCCCTGCCTTGGGTCAGTGGGAAATTGCTCCTAGATCTGACAAAAAATACCGCTACCTCACTTTTTTGCGGTGATTTTCAGCTTTTCCTCTAGGACGTTAGTTATATTATGCAACGCAAGCATTGGTGTTTAGCAACTTCTCAGCACATGTACACAACATGGCTTTCGATAAATGACAAGTGCCTGTTAATGTTTTTCTGTTCTGAAACCAAAGCGGTGATACCGAAAATGTAGGACAAACCAAAATGTTTGGTGATTATTTTTAGATTCTCTGCAATGACTGAGAGAGCCAACTCCTTCATGATACCAAAACATTTGTCGCCATTGTTACTTGACAGGATTCTTTTGAAATAAAGTACCCCATTTCTCAACAAATCGACTGATCGTAGAAAGTTGATAAATAACGGTACGGACGAAAACTTACAAGCAGTACAATAGAATTGTTGCTGTACATTGCTCTTGCCACACTGACGCGTTGTTTCTGTCCACCACTCAAGTTGATTCCTTTCTCTCCAATTTCCGTCATATCACCGCCAGGCAAGATGTTGATGTCAGGACTTAGAGAACTTGCCTCTATTATCTCTTGATACCTACACGTTAGAAAAGTTATGGTAGTAATTTGAAAGAGTATTTTTTCAGGTATGATTGAAGGTGTGAAACTGTACTGTTTTGAAAATGGGAGAAAGGTCATGGACGGAACTAGAATTGTGAAAATGGGGGGGGGGGGCGTCCCATAAAGAAAAAAATGCGTGTTATCAACCAACATGTGGTACTGGTTCTCTTACTCAAGTACACCTGTATAGTAGGTAGAACTTAAAGCGGCTCTGGCACATTTTTCTGTAAATATGAAATTTTTTCCATTTGCTCGCAAATGATAGTCTATCCCATTGGAAGAATAGAAATATAGTTTACACATAAAATAGCATACCCCAAAACAGATAGGGACAATAATAAGAGGCTAAAGACATCGAGGTAATTTGTAGGCCAACTTTTAAGTTTGCCATAACTTTAATCCACAAATGTGTTTATTGCCCACAGACTAAAGAAGGCTACAACTGCAAGCAAATTGCCATTAACGCATCTGTTGTGCGCAGGACCAATCGGTCAATTTAATCATAAGCATACTGTAACCAGCTCAATGTGTTATAATTTATGTAAATGCCTAAGGACCTCGCAAAACTATGTAGGTCCTGGCAAATATGCGCAATAAGATTTTCTATCGCAGATTTGCCTCACATGACCGTACCATAATCAACCAAGCACCCCATATGGGTGCACAAGCATCCGCACCTAGGATGCACATCATCCTCACCTCGGATGCACCAAATCCTGCAGGCTTACATTTAATGGATGGAAATGCATACATGTACAAAGGTAATCAAACATCAGGCACCTAGCACCTTAATACACCACCCGGGTCAGCAAACTAAGAGAAATCTTGAAAACATCCAAACAGCAAACCTGTAGATAAATGGGTATAAGGGACTTACCTCATATATCCGCATTTCAGAGCTCGCCAATTCCAAATTTAGAAAATTATGAATTTAACGCTGACCGTAAACATTGAGCATGGATACATTCTTATCATTACAACTAGAGATACATAAGGAAACCTTAATGATTCATGCATATTTTTATAATTAAATACACTGTCCATATGCTTGTGAGAGGTTTCACTATTAAATAAAGAATGCGAATTTATTTAATTAGATAATTTAAATAACAATTGATGAACAAATTGCTGAACTGAAGTAATGTTCTACAAATTGGGTGGGAGGGTGGGAAAATGAATTTAACAGACGCCAAGCAAGCGTCCTACGCACGGCACAAACAGATGAATTATGATGCCAACAGCTCACAATTGATGATGACCACAACGCGAGCTCCGATTTGATTGGTCTGCAGATGTAATGAACAAAAGCAATGACAAGTAAAATTTGCATAACAAAGTCCAGTGTACCACCAAGCAATGGAAAGACCCAAGCAAACTTTAGACAGTGGACAAACCCGTTTTCTTTCGATTGAACTTCATAAAACGTTATTACATGAATATCATAGACTAGTACTCATTGATATTAAAACCGCAAAGGTCACAGACCGGTCAAACAAGGTGCATGCCGTGAGAATCAACTCTAGCGTGTGTTTTCTTGTGTTACACGCCCTTTCCGCGTCGTCTGCTGAATTAAAGGCCGACTCAGAGATTTCCTGAGGAGGGCGCCCTCAATTTCCAAAAAAATCGTGATTTTTTGCATGTACATAATGCTTGTCCATATACTAATCCTGTGTGAAATTGCTAAGCTTAAATCGAATTCCTTCATATAGAAAATCACAACTTTGTTATAAAATTCCGGATCCGGAATTTTTTTTATACACAGTATCCTATGGGACGTAATACTACACATAAATGTTTACTGCATCAAAACGAAAAATCCGATTCATCTCAAATTCGGAATTGTGCATTTTAGGTTACTATCTTTAGTTCTAGTTGACTATTTTTCATTATTACACAAAAAAATAATATTTCGAAATCTCTGAGTCAGACTTTAATGTCGCCGGCGATATTAATTATAAAATCGTTCTTTTACCCATAAGTGCGCTGATTTGGGCTTAATAATTTCAGGTGAGGGCTAATGTATATAAAAGCTTTACAATCATGCAAAATATCAATTTTGAAAAATATAGAGGGCACACTATTTTTCAAATGTGCCAGTGTCTCTTTAAATACAACAATAATCCTACTTGAGGAAAGAGTTGCACGAATGAATGTTTGCCGATAACACGCAGTTTGCAGACCCACTCTTGGTGATTTTAGCACATCGTGATCTAAAACGTGCTTTAAGCAGTGCATGGTTTTGTTATGTTTGAAAAGATGTTGAGGTTATTTAGCGCCTCCTTTTAAAATATCACTGTTATATCACCCAGTAATACAGATAGACTTTATTGCGCAGGTTTGCGCGTTGGTAGTCCGTTAGGGTATATTTTAAAGATTTTGGCCCGAAATAATGGTCCCTGACCATGGAGTACGTCAGTAAGGAACAGTTTTGTGCACCAAGGATTAGAAGAGTAGGAAAAAATTCATTGCTACCACATGTTGGGTACATATGTGGTCTACCAAAATAAGGCACTTTCCACATAACATCTTATAGTACGATTTTTTTATTCCTGTCAGTTCATTAAAAGTTTTTGGGGCGTGTCGACGATTCCATTCGTTCTGAGAGGGTGTATGCTTTACCCACTAATTCAATAGAAATTCTGATGTGACGACGGCGGATCAGATTAAGGCCATAATTAAAAAATGTCCCTTTTCTCACAAAGAAATAATGCAAGGCAAATGCACTGAATACATTCCAAACATCAAACTTGAACAAACTGAAGCATTCAACATAAAAAAAGATTATGATACGAATAAGTAATTATTACTCGCCAGAATTTATTTGTCATTATTGCTGGAAGAGGGAGAATATCCACTATCAGAATCCTCTACCATTTTTCAACCACATCAGGAATTTCAATACTACATATGCTGTTGGTTTTTCCAGTATGATTTGTCTATATCAACAACTGCTTGTATGCATTTTCCTTCATTCAGTATTTTTCGAAAATCTGATACGTTTAAGCCTCGTTTACGCTGGTTTACATTTATTCGTCTTGTTCAGAAATAATGTTTGACGTCTTTGTCCATCATATAGCTAAGTACTAAAAGTTTTGGTCACTCATAACGAACTACAATATTTCCGTGGCCTTAATCCCCTCCTCAGATTTAGAGGTTCACCCGCCTCGATTTCATTGAAACTTTTAGGCATCAGCCGAGAAGGTTTTGGTTAGACGAACGAGATACCAAATTCTGCCACACGGGAAAATTCAGAGAAAATAGAAATTTTGCAAATATGAAAGTATGCCGGAGACTCGTTGTTGGTGTAGCCCGGGGGGGTGAAGTTAATATGGGGGTCAAAAGTTTGAACTGCTCTAAAATTCTAAGATACATAGCTCAAATATTCCTTGGTATAGCAGGATAAAAAAGCCATTGGGTCGCACGCGTGTGGTGCTTCTTTCCAAGTATTTGGGAAAATAGGCGAAAGGTCATTTGTTTATTCAAGAAAGGGTAACGTTGCCAACACCCAGATTGTTTGTAAAAATATTTTTCTTTTTTTAAATGTTTAATGATACTAAATCCAAATAGAAATGATTTTGCAAATTTCGCACTTCTTGTTGTTATAATGGAATGGGTACAAAATTCCCTGTTGGATTCTATGGGACGGGGACATTATACCCCTCTGACTATGGAAAGGGAACCAACCCAATGCAAAATAAAAAGAATATTTGAATCAGTATCATAAATATGTTTTTTAATATTTTTTACAAAGAAATCGTGGTATTACAATTGTTGACCTTTCTGAATAAAACAAATGACCTTGCCTATTTTCCCAAATATCTTGGAAAGGGAAGCACTACACACATGCGACCAAATTGAATTTTACTCTGGTACCTAAGGGATAATTTGAGCTATATTTCATTAGATTTAGAGCAGTTCAATATTTGACCCCCCCATAGTAACTTTACCCCTCTCATGGGGTTACACGCAACAACGGTATCCGGCATGCAGACTTCATATTTTCAAAAGTTATATTTTCTCTGAATTTTCACGTTATTCAGCTATTGTATCTCGTTCGTTCAACCAAAACCTTTGGGCTGACGGCTATTTATCCCTTCTTTGATTGTCTCCAAACAAAGGAATCGAATTAGCTTGTCTTCAGACTGTAAGGCCAACTCTTCAATGAAATCGGTATGAAGCCTTTACATATTCGAAACTAAAACGGGTATGAAATTGGGTTTAAAAAAATCTTATTCTGGCGAACAATGTTGAGCATTGAGTGGTAATTATAATACGACTTTTAGTTTTTGATCTCAACACGTCTCCAGATATGTTCGTACCATCGACAATATGCGTTACTGACAGGAATAATAAAATCAGACTATAACAAAATCGTTTAGTCCTATGATTTCACAGGGTAAATGGCTTTCATTACGAAGCACAAACTGTTAGGGCACAAAATACAATTTGAACAAATTTCAGGAAAACGACCGCTAACAAATTGTTGTTAGTTGGTTAATATTTGATTCTTTTTTCCAAAATTGTCAAAGCATGTCAATTGAAGGAACAAGAAATATATATTTCTTATTCTGTGATTCATTAGATTATTGAAAAGAAAGGTCTTGTTGGCAATTACTACAAAACCATAAAACATAATTTAAACAGTTTTCACCAATTTTAAATGAATTCTTAGAATTCCAATTTTGGTTATTTGTGGCAATTAAGTTAACACTTAAGTGCACAAGGGGGGCACTCTTTATTTTCACTGATTTTTTTAAAGAAAAAATAGTTTTGCAATAAGAAACCCTATATTTTACGGTTAGAGGGCAGATATGCATTTCCATATCCTCCGCTGGAGACTATTTATTCAACTATACTGTCCTTTCTATTCTTCTTCGTCATTAAAAAATTGGTACCTTTCTTGTTGTAAGATTGCCATAATAATATGTTGTCCCTTCAGAGAAGCATTCATTAGCAGGCCGACTGTGAACCGGAGGCTATGCCAGGAAGATGGATGTCTGAACCCAAAAGATATTATTACCCTTTTTTAAAAGCACATAATCCTACAGAAAGATGGTGGTATATGTACAACGCAAAGCTTCTTTAGAGACCTCGTTGGCATTTTTCCCCACCAGTGATTTTTTCGTGTGGGGTACTAGATGGCGTTTTAAAAATTGAAAAAAAAGGAGAAAGAAATATGAATGTACCCACCTTAGGGATCCAAACTTTACCGACCCAGACAAGGGTTTCATTTCTCTTTATATGGCAGAAAGTATGGAGGATTTTCCACTGCCAACTGGTCCAACAATCATCACCAATTCTCCTGCACGAACGCAAACATTTCCATTTATACACAAAGCATAAGGATATTATATAAGCCATTTTAAATTAGAACGTGTGAAAAAGTTATGAAGTTCGAAAGAAACCTAATTTAACAACAACAACAACAACAACAGAACAAAAAACAAAATTTGAAACACACACACACACAAACCCCAATAAAAGACACGAATAAATGTCAATGTTTACCATTTGAAATTTCCAAATTGATATCTTGAATTACTGGTAGTAGATTATCATCACTCCATGTGAAGCCTCCATTGGTAATCTGCAGATGAAAGTATGCCGTTTTGAATGTTATATAACTATGAAAGAATGCATAATTGCTTTAAAGTGACAGGAGGAGATTTTTTCACTGGATCGGTTGTAGACCACCTACCGAGAACGTTTCGAAGTTTTATTGGACAACAACCTTGTTTTGAACTTGCCTGCTATCGTTCCCCATAGAAAACCACGCTTTGACTTTCTGTCGTGCACGACAGAAACTACTAAATCATCACCTTATTACATAAAGACGGCGTATTCGGCTTATTCACTTCAGGTGTGATCTATTACATTGGTAAGCATTCCAAATATGTAAAAAACCGGGGTTCGAGAAAAATTGGGGCGCTTCTTCCTGGAAATCTCCTCATGTCTCTTTAAGTCAAACCTCAGTCTATTATATTTTTTATCTTTCCGTCATCATTATCTGAACTTGAGCTTCCACAATATGAGCTATTATTATAAGCAGGTTAAGAATGTAATGTGTCAGTCATATAATAGGCATATATCCGCGTGTGGAAAGAAGAGCATTGGAGGCACGCACAAAGGCAAAGTTGGCCCAGGGTACACTCCTTGAAGACGAAGTATTGAACGCATTTGAAAGGCACTTATCCTATGGATTTTAGAAGGTGGGAAGCCGTGGGGTGAAGTGTTTTTAAGGTAGGCTAAGTTATCAGGAGGTCCACTGCCTGGTTATCCATGACTAGACCCTCCTCAATTAATAGAATTTCCGGATCAACTGCCAACCATCTCTATCACTTAATTCGGTCAAATTTCATTTGACGTGGTCCCTTATTATGTAATTTATATCTGCAAGAAGTGATTGTATTATGATTAAAGCCTGCCATGATCTACCGTTGGCACAAAAAGTATCTATCTCAATCATTTCTGCACGCCTTTTTACAAGCGAAGGGTTAAATAAAAGAGCAAGACATAGGCAAGAAAGTGTATATTTTGATAACTTTCAAAATTATCGGACTTTTGGCACAATACTGATGAAAAATATGCCGAGATACTTTTAGTAGATACAATAATTGTAAAAACGATGGCCTTTAACGTTTTAGATGGTTACCAAGACGAAATATAGTTTACTGCCAGTAAATGATGATTATATATGGCTTAGTTTGTAGGTGAGAGGTTCATACAGGGCATACATTTCAAAAGGGTTGATATTCGAGGTTTTAAAATTTCCTTTTAAGGCTTGAGTAATAAAGAATTCATTCAGAGGGTAAAGCAACATAACAAAAGCAAACAAACGTGTTGGATTTGGAATAGCTACCTTGAGAGCGTATGTTCTATCATCCATTGGTGTTTCACATGTTAGTTGTCGGTCTGTTTGTGGCCAAACACTTTGATAATCACATGGATGAGAATTTGGACTGGGCTTATTAGGACTTGACACGGACTTCAGAAGTGGAACTGTTTCATTATCTACTTCAGTAATGACGTAATTCGAATGAACCATTGGGGCCTCCACTTGCTGTTAAACATATATAAAAAGCACAAACAGGACAATTATCAATGTTCAATCGACAGTTTCGAGAGTTATTAAAATGTATTCTCGTGAAATGTAATCAATATACAGATAAATACTTACACTTATTTTATGGCCACGGTTACATCCATTCATGTGCTTGGCATCAGGAATGCTTGGAATTTCCGTTGCCGTAAAGAAAGTTTGAAGTCGCGAGACACTGACGAAAGCATTCACGAGCAATGATGCTACCATGGGGACAAAGAACATCGGTTCCCCGAGTAGATACATCAGTGAATGTGCAGCGAATGTTATATTTGGTACCAATGGTTGTCCAGTCAAATACGTGTATGAAACAAATACCTAAAAAATGAAACATAAAATGTGCTTATCAAACACCATGACGCTATTACTAGAATATTAATATTTGTAATCATCTGGGGAAAAAATGCAAAAAATTGATTTCAACTGATTATGGTAGGTAAAGGTGTTCAATATTTCTACCCAAAAAGTAAGGACGAAGGGGTGGGAATTTTTTTCGGGGGTGACATTGAAAATGGGGTCCGAATGTGTGTCATTCATTTTGTCATCTTGTTATCCTGTAAAAGTTATTTTTTATTGAAAATGAAGTACTAGTGGTTTAAACTAGGAATAATAAAACTAATTACAGTTTGTAATGTAAAGAGAACCTAAAAACACCATACCATGTTACTCTCTAAGGAAATGTATCACATGGTTTGAGACTGACGTCAGCTTGCTTCAAGGGACATTGTGCACAAACGCAAACAATCAACTGATAAACACCCACACAGCGTGTTAGTGTTAGGTTTGGATCCAGCGATCACCTCAATAGTCTATTGGTTATTTCATTCACTACTAGGCGTAAATACGTTTCCTCAACAACACGAATTGACATTTGATCGTTATATGCATGTTTTCCGATCCAAATGCCGAGTTGGCACCGGTCGGCAAAGCACAACCAAACTAGCATCCAGTATTTTGAAGTGATATTTGAAATTTGCATTTCTTCTGCTTTCAGTTTATACGGTGTTCCTTGAAAGCATAATTAAATGCTTGAAATGTTCTTTCTTTGATTTAGTCCAAAATCTTTAGGTTGCACGGTAGAGGTGTTAGGTATTTTATTAACACAACCAGCAAAATCAGCTTATAATAATAATCAAGGTTTTTAAATCTCAAATCGTGGCCTATAGGCCAAATTGCTAGAAACTTTACAACTTAATAATTACTAGACAGAAACAATGCAACTTGGAGGCAGCAGCTTAAACAGCGCCATATTGCAACATTCAAACACACTACACGAAACACACACCGGATGGGAAGTGCAAGCTTTGATGGTTCCTTTGCCCATTTCAAATGAACCATGGAGAAAGTGGTATTCAGGTTTTAATCAATATCTGTTATACAAATTAAATCCCAAATTGAGTTCCCGAATTGAATCCAGCAAGTGGTCCCACTGAGATTCGAACCGAGGACCCTTTGCTCCAGGGGTAAGCTTACTTACCGCTAGACCACGCCACGCCACTATCAGCTTAAAGAGACATGAGAACATTTCCGGAAAGAAGCGCCCCCAATTTTTGTTCAACCCCGTTTTTTTGCTTATTTGGAATGCTTATCAATGTATTAGATCACACATGAAGTGAGTTAACCGAATACGGCGTCCATATGTAATAAGATGCTTTAATTTTCTGTCGTGCACGACAGACAATCAAATCATGGTTTTCTATAGGGACGATAATGATAGCAGGCAAGTTCAAAACAAGTAATGCGGTTTGCCGTTGTACTTGTCTAATAAACCTTGGAAACGTTCTCGGTAGGTGGTCTACAATCGATCCAGTGCAATTTGAGAGAAATTCGTATCCTCAAAAAATCTCCTCCTGTCACATGAATTGCATTAGTCCTTCATCCCAACTTCGATGTGAACGAAATTAAAAAAAAAAAAAAAAACATTGATGTGAGTTTCATTGGAAAGAGTGATCACACTTGCATTTTCTTGAAGCCTAATGGTAAATATCATCACAAATTTAAAACCATTACCAAAACGATCCGGCCCATGAAAGACTCCCATATAGAGAATTTGTTTGCTTAGTCCAAAATCAAACCTGGGATAATGATGCACTTTATGGCTATTTAAACCCTGCAATTGAGTCAATCCTACTAGTGAAGACTTTTCTATTAGATAATATCTAAATACATACCAATGACAAACCATGGGTAAATTTAAAAATAAAGAGGCTTATCATTCAATGTCAAAATGACGTCAGCTACGCAATCATGTTCACCGCGCAATATCAAAATCTGATTATTACGCAAATCGTGTGCGTCATTTGCAAAAGACTGACCCTCACAAATGGCATTAACAAGCGAAGGTTATGACTAATAGTAATAAATCTGAAGCCAACGTACCCATCCCCGGTTTTAAAGATGATTATGACGAAGGTATTGCAAATTCCATCAATGACAGATTTGTGTCTGTTTCAAATCATTTTAGGCCTCTAGGTATTACTCGGCTGGAAGCTTATCTTCCTGCTCACATGCCACCTCCTATAGCTACTTTACAAACATGGGATGTGTATGCTGAACTTCAAAAAATTTAACCATCTAAAGCTTGTGGTCCTGATGGTATATCACCTAAACTAGTAAAAAAAACATATGAATTAAGTACCCCTCTTACTGACTTGCTCAACAGTTCTTTTTCCGAGGGTGTGGTTCCAAAACAGTGGAAAAGAGCTGTGGTTGTACCAATACCAAAGACCCACAATCCAAGGGATGACAAATTACGCCCTGTCTCCCTTACTGATTGCTTTGTGAAGGTCAGTGAGAGTTTTATTACATATTGGTTACTTGAAAACCTTGCTGAGAGATTGACACCCAACATTTGTAATATCAGTTGTATCGCTTCTCCTTCCCGTGTAGTCTTCGCATTTTCTTCATTCCGGTGCTGTTGCTATCAATAATATTGGTACAGTAGTCCTCACGGACTTCTCAAAAGCGTTTGATATGGTGTCGACAATACTCATGATTGAGAGGTTCATCCGTTTGGGAGTCCGGGCCCATTGTACAGATGGATAGGTGATTTCACTAAAGTGAAAGTATTATGCAGTGTATCCCGCTATTATAACCAGTCGCTTCTGTGATATAAAGTTCTCAAAGGTGGTTTACCACAAGGCACTAAACTTGGTCCAATAGGATTCCAAGCTATAATAAATGATGCTGCCATTGACATTGGTTCTAAAATTACATGCTGAAAATATGTCGATTAACTGAAACTTGCTCAGAACCGAAACTAACCTCAGTAGCAAGCTCCAGAAGGTTTTGGACGATTTTTCAAAGTGGACGATTTACGTATGAATCAAGAAAGTGCAAGGTACCCAATGGTATTTCAAAAGACACGAACCCCGGATCAACAATTTTGAAAATTAATGACACCCCGCTTGATTTTGTTATGAGGCTAAAATTCTTGGTATTTTGATTCAAACCAACCTGAAAAGGGATAAAAAATCTTGAAAAATGTTACAAAAGTTTGGTTTTAAATACTCAAGAACTGGGGCACTAGTGTAAAGGGTACGTAAGACCTATATTAGAGTACTGTGACCTGGTTTGGCCCTCCTACTAACGGCTGGACAGTCCAAAACCCTTGAGAAGTCATGCAGGATAATCCTGGGCAGAAAGTTTACATCTTATACTGATGCACTGGAACCTTCATGTGACCGTACAGTTGAGTTGGACACAATTTTTTTTTGCCTGAAACATGATTAGGGTTGTTGTAGAATACAGAATCTGCGGGTGCCAACGGGAACCTTGAGCATTTTGAAGAAATCCAAGATGGGAGTGCGCCAATAATGATTAATTATCTATTCAACCCTGTATTATCAAAACCTATGGAGTTACTAGAATACTATAGGATCCAATGAACAAGTGTAAACAGATTAACATTTAAAAAAAAAAAAAAAAAAAAAAAAAAAAAAATCACTAATTTTAAAATATGCCCTATAACAGCAAATAACTGCAACTAATAATAGACGAGAAGTGCTTAGGTATGTTGTTAGACACAATTAAAAGTATTCTGATAACTTAAAATTGTAACAAGAATCAATCAATATGGCCAGTCAAAACGTGAACATCTTAAAAATACGTTGGCTCAAATTTATAAGTATTACAGGCGTCAAATCGAAATCAATGCGTCATGAACTTTAGAAATGTTTTTATAACCTTGATCCTAACCAGTTGTACAACTACCATTTCAATTTTTTTAAAGCGCCAACAGCGAAAGAAAACTACTATGGTGCAAAGTTGTCAAAAAAATACATAGGAATTACATTTTTTTTTCACATTTTGCACTCAATTTATAATTGACCCATTTTTAGTTACGGATTACTGTAATTCACTTGGGTTTTTATGATCATAGGTACATTTCTAATGGTTTCATTGACACAATATTTACACTTGAAGGTAATATTTAGACATTTGCTGTAAGTATTTTTTGAAAGATATTCACGTTTTGGCTGCCAATATTTTGATGAGATCATGTGACAACCTTTAAAAGTATCAGAAATACCATTGAAGTCTAACAACATTAATCTAAGTACTTCATGTTTATTTTTTACCGCAGGTATTTGCCGTTTCTATGGCCATTATTTTAAAATTATTATATTAGATTTGGCTTCCATTTTGAATTTGGAGTAGGACTCCAATGTTACAAGTGTCATGCATTTGTTCATTGGGTCCTCTATAGTATATCTAGTAACTCCATAGTTTGATAATATAGGGTGAATAGGTAATTATCACTTATGGCGACGCCATCTTGGATTTCAAAATGCTTCAAGGATGCCCAGGTGGCCACCGGCAGATTCTTATTTCTTCACGGGCCTGCCTATCTATCATTTTAGCAGCAGAAAAAATTGGTCCATATCAATTTTTACGGTCAGGCCTAAGTTGGACATGGACTACCTGACTATAAAGTCTGTGAGCTGAATATCTCAAGACAGGGAGGTTTTGGTTTGAGGTTTGCCCGAAGTGGCTCTACAATAATATTAGAACAAATGGACTTCTTCCTCCTGTCAGGTGTAAGGTTCATCCACAATTTCCATTGGGCCGTTAATAATTGTCAAGGCTTTTAGCAGAACCTCGCGTTCCAAAATGCTCCATTCCAATTTTGTTTGACTTAGAATACTTAAAAATGACCATTTTCAAATAACCAATTTTCTGTCAGCCCAGATTGTTGGCAAGCATTCCATAACCTTGTTTTTTTCCGACATAATTTTTTTTGCTTTTACTACGTTATGTGTTTATTTTTTTTCTTGGGTTATTTATGTGCAGTTACAGTTATATTTTCATGCTTACAATAGGTAATTTTTAATATTTGTCCCATTTGATGTATTAAATAATTTAAATTGTAAATTCTTCATTTTATCAGTCTTACGGTGCTATTTGAGTTTTAAAAAAGATAATGGAATAATGAATAATAACAATATATAATATATAAACATCACTTGTTTTCTTGTAAAATTTTCACAGGAAGAAATGTGTAGCAGAAAGAAAGATAATAAAAATACATACAACCTGTAGGATAATTTCAACTATTAGTTGTCAGGATTTTGAATATCGTCACGTGACGTGAGTGTTCAGATTTTATTAGAAGCATTTTTGCGTGAAGTGAGTGTTCAAGATTTTATAGAAGAAGCATTTTTGCGTGAGTGTTCAAGATTTTATAGAAGAAGCATTTTGCGTTTCATTTAGTACAGGCTGAAATGAAGGGAAATTTACACAGGGTGGAAGTACATACCATCATATATACTGTTTTATGAATGTTGTTGCTTCTACTTTAACTAATCAAGTGTAGATACCGCTATGTTGTATAATTTGAAGAATGTTGTGAATGAAACAGAGTTGTATCTAAGAAGGTACGATTTTGTTGCATATATATTTTCAAGTAATTAGCGCAACAAAGTCGTTTTGTAGCCATAGTACTGTCAGTGAAGTCGTATCTGAACTTAAATACGCCGCAATTAGCACGCATTTGAAAAAAAAATATATGTTGAAAAAAAAAATCATACTTGTAGCAAATTAGTATCTATAGTTTCATGTTTTAAACGTTTTTTGTGTGCTTCATCTAATTTAATCCAATTTTTGCACAAGATTGAAATATGTAATCTTGCATAACATTGTGAAACAATAGCGATCATTTAAGTAATAATTTGCTAATTTTGTTGCCCTACAATTTGAGTAGGTTGTGAATGCAACATTTGTTCCATTCACATAATTTTAAAGTTATAGTGAAACAAATTCCTAACTACAAATAGATCTAATAAGCATAATTGCATCACAATTAATTGAAAAATATCAATTAAGCATATTTACCTATACTTTTTCATATTCCGCGAAACACTCAATTTCGCCAAAATTTCATTTACGACATTGTTGCACTAACATAATGATATAAAGTGTTTAATTATTACAAACACTTACCGCAAAATTCGTAAGGGTTGGCGTAATCTGTACCATACAAACTACGTATTAAAAGAAAATTAAAATTTAGTTATTGATATTGGAAATATAAATATTTAGAACATCAAAGCTACGTTATTATTTAATTTTTGCTATCAAAATATATTTACAAAATCAATTGCATAACTAATTGATACACTAATCAATAAATTTAAACTGAAGGCAACGAATTTCCAGGACACAATAGTGTTGTTGTTGGTTGTTGTTGGGTGGGATGGGTTTAGTGCGCTTCCCAAATCTAACCATGGTGTTAAAGGGGGATGACCAGATTTAAGTCTATAAATTGTTGATCTTGATAGGATGGCCTTCACCCCAAAAATCCCATCTGTAAAGTTTCGCGCCGATATTTCAACCCGTTTTGAAGAGAGAGCTAAAACATGCTTTTGTAATCCCCATACAGTATGTGTAAAAGTAATATTGGTCGACCAAATAGGGCATATTTTCACTCATAACATCCAAACCAAACATCCTTTAGCCCTAAGATTTCACACGGTAAATGAGAAAAATAGTAGCTCTTTTCTGATACCAAAATTTTGACCACTTCTGGTAAAATCTGGGGTCCCTGGGGAAATATGTGATAATAAGTGAAATCCACTTACAGTTAATCCCGAAACATCCATTATACTTGAAAATGGAAGCCATTTCTAACTTCCGTATCTTTTCAATGGTTGCACAAACCATCTCTTCCCATCCATAGAGTTTCAGAAGCTTCATCCCATGTAACATTTCGTTGGATCGCTTAAGTCGATCATCAGCTGCTTTCTTTTAAAAAAAATGTAGCGCAAAGTAAAATATTTTACGTGTACACGACAAGCTTTAAATGGTTGGTAACAACTAGTTTTATATGTAATTGAATGAGAAATACGTACCATGATAGCTTTCTGTTTCCGTGTTTGTAATCTGGCAGTCAAAAGCTGGATTGGTACAACGATAAGTAGACTTATAAGGCAAAACAATGTTGAAATACCAACTTGGAAGTAAAGAAGTATCAATACCACCATCACCTAAAATAAAAAGATAACAGTTAGGGTCCCAATTGCAAGGAGCTTATTCCAAGAAAACCTTTTTTACACACTAAAATACAAATTTAGAGGACTGGAACTGCGTTGCAAAAAAGATATTGCGTAGTAAAATAACACCAAATATTGGGTTACTCCTTCATGTAATTTCTGCTCGAAATAATCAATATAGACATGTATAGAGTTGGATGGGGTTTATAGGCTTTACTCCGTGTAGACTTGGTTGATTTCTTTCTAGCGCAAAAAACGTTGTTTTTCGATTTTTTTACCTAAAAAAAGAAATAGTTTTTGTGTCATCATACTTTTAAAATGTGTCATCATACTTCTAAAATGTGTCAAACGTCTATAAAATTCAACTGTGCGGGACATGGAAAAGTGGGGGACAGTTTTTGTACTAGAGTCAAAACTGTTTTGAAATCTATACCAACTTATTCTTAAAAAGGTATAGTTTGCCATATCTACATATAATATCCATGGTCATTAGTTTCAGGATCAGTTTATAGGCTCATAACAGTTCAAGGCTATCCTGGGGTAATTCTACCAGAGTGCTCCGATTTTAAAGAAACTAGTCTCAAATTTGTTTGTTTGACATTTTAGTATGTAAATCAGATGGTAAGTATTAATAACCCATTAGGATATGTAGACCATTGTTAAATTTTGACCTCTAATTACGTGACCAAATGGTGAAATGAGTGCAAGTATTTTATTTCATGGTCCTTTGGGACTATATGAAGAATTTGGGACCATTTTGAAAAGAATCGGAGCATTTTGAAATTATTACCCCAGGATAACCTTGAAGCCTTATTGCCCTATAACTATTAAACTATAACCCACCGATAGGGCAAACTATACCTTTTTTAATCCTAAGGATATGGCCAAACTTTTGGTACATATTTCAGTACAATTACACCTACTTTATATTTCCCCCTGTATAAAACCTTGCCTCCATGCCTTCCTAAAAGCAATTTGAAGGCAATACGGAATTCAATTTGTGTTAGAGAGTATTTCATTTAATTTTCCCCATAAACTTGTGTATCAAGTCCCATTTTAATTGCACTTTTGTCGATTTTCGATATTTCTTAGTTGATCATGACTATGTCTGGTGCAGGCGGTCGAGGTTCAAATCTTAGTAGGACCGTGAAAAAATAATTATCCGCTCTCCCCATGGTTGCATCTGAAAGATGCGGGACAGATGAGCCATGACAAAGACCTCGCTACAGTCTCTTCAGATAGGGTAATTCCAATCTGCGGCCCCCAGTTGTCAGCGTAATTTCCTTGATTACAGCTGTTTATGCCAAGATATCCGTGGTCGTATCCAGGGCGTGGTTCGCATCCCCAGGGTGCGCAATTTGCGGGGATACAATCCCAGACATCGGCAGTGGATCCAGGTCAGGGGCCGCTTAAAGCCCTAACGGGGTCCAGTGGAAGAGTTGGGGTCCAAGGCGACCCCCTGAAAAAAAAATAGGCGTTTTCAGGCTAAATCTGACACTTATTTGACCCATTCTGGTACAATCCGAAGCCTCATATTACAGGTCTAAATTCTTATTTTTTAGATCCCGGGGACCACGCGCGCACCCTCCGCATCCCCTGGATATGCTTAAGAAAAGCGATGGCACATTTTCCGGCTGATGCAATTTTGTAATTTTTTCAAAATACAGATGAAAACATCCTCATGTTTGTTACGGTTTTTTTTTTAAAGTTTTAAATCAAACTATCCCATTTTATTTTTTTTAATTCAGCCTGAATTAAATACATACCCTTAATGGTACCGCCCACAAGTAGTGCATACGTTGTGCAAAAAGAACCCATTGAATCGCATCGGTGGACATAAGATTAGCGATCTTCCCACTTGTCATACTCCCTCCGAACCAACGCGTACTAGATAACCGTAAGACTGCGTTCCATTGTCTGCATCCAAAAAATAATGAATATGATCTCGTAATATATAACACGCACACGCATCGCATACACACACAACGCTCGTATGTCCACACATGTATACACACACACGCGCGCGCGCGAGCTTCGCACTCGCACACGCGCTAGCACCCTGGCACACATATCTACACGCATACACCCCACAAAAATCCATACACACTGTCACACAAATGGAGATCACTTAAAACAATTTATTGGTATAAATCTATCGGCACTTATGTAAGAAAATATCCCTAAATATGACGTACCTATGTTACATGGTCCTTGGAGTATTCCTTGCGAATAAGACATCATTTCAGCTACTTTTGAAGCAGTAATAGATTAAGGAAGCCGCCACGTTTATTATTTCGCTATCGTTTGCCACAAGCCATGTTTAGTCTTTCACACCAATTGAAAGTTGAACGGTGGTTAGTCAAGTTCGGGCCTGTATAATACTATCGCGTTTACTTTACATGGATTAAAAACACAGTTTAATTAAACGTTTTCCTTTAAAATATATAAATTTAATCAAAAATGCTACATTTGTGTCAATTTTTAAAAAAAGAAAAAACCTAAAAAATTAAAAAAAAAAACTTTTGTAAAAATAAAATTAGGAAAACTCTACATCATACATGATGATATACTCTACATCAAAGAGCGCTACTCGTACATTGAAAAGTATCTTAGATTGCTGACCGCGATTAGTGGTTCGAACACGATCTCTATACACTGTGATTGAACCTGGGCTTCGTAATTGAAGCACTGATGGCCACTCTTGGATCACCCGAAATAGAGCCCAAGCAGGTGGTTAATAGCCGGGCATATTATAAAAATTGTTTCCATTGAAATGTGGATAAGCAACATAACAGACTACAGAATCAGCCAATTCAGTGAGCTCTTGTATTTGCGCGTATGGATGGCATGTATCTAAAAACTGCACCGGATCCAACTTTCTGTTACCAGTGTCTCTGGAAATGGTTTGTGTTCGGTTGACCAAGATGTCCGCCCGTTGCGCCATTCATCTAATATACAATTGATGTTGTGTAGCCAATCCATTATATTGAGATCAGTGGTTACAGTGCGACTGGGATAAAACTAAATATTACGCGACCCTTTTCAATGTCCACGTTTTTCATGGATTGTTTATGTTTAGGCCACCTAAAACCGTTGTTAATCACAAATGATTACTAAACACCCCTCTTACCTTTTTCTCATATCACTGATGTTTTAAAAAGTGTAGTTTTTGCAATAAAATTTCTAACGACCTTCTCTCCTATCCTTGGTGTGTCTCAAACGAATTTCAAAGAGAAGGCTTGTGGCAAACGTTCAACGTGATATATGCGAGGATGGGATATATTGTCGCTGGCTTCTGTTTCGCGGTATTGCATGCTGCGTTGTAAATATACGCACATGGGGAATAAACATGGTAGCTTCAATGATTGCTGTGCAGTTGTGTATATTGGTCGGAATAAATCTGGATTTTTTCGCAAGGATACTCCAATGGCCATGAAAACCATCCGGTACGTTTTTCTTTAGGGATATTTTCATTATTTCTGTGGCCATTAAATTTATACCAATAAATTCGCCTTTAAAATTGAATAAGGAAAATAAATTCATTTCATACGAATAGCAGTTCTTACGTGTAGCCCGACTACATTACTTAGATAGTTACGCTGCTGGCCAATGACATACAGGGGGGTGGACATACATTGGCAAAGAAGATCATGCCACCCAAAACAAACCATTGGAGAAGAATTCCTTAATGTGTTACGTATTTATGTGCGGTTATCTGTGTATAGAAAGAGACAAACTTGTTGATCGCGTCTGAGCTCTCTTTGCCATTTATCAATGTCTCTTCGACTTCGACAAATTTACATGTCACCAAGGCCGTGGGAACAACAATTGTAGGTTTGCTTCATTTACCAGGTAAATGCTCCAGAAGGAATATGTAAAATGTAGAGCAAAAATATGCCTTTGGGAATCTATACAACGATCTTGGATTTGCTGGTCAAGTGTATCTATGTGTTCGTCCCTTATGTATCCGTTAAAAGTGCAGTAATTTTCTTGCATAGTTTATTGCACTCATTATGACAGATTCACTTTATTTGACACTTTGTCTATGGAAGGTCACAAGCCGCTTCCTATAAGGTCGATATTTTAAAGATGTTAGATGGAGGGAATGATTTATATTTCACCTTTTTTATATAAAACATGTAAAAACTAAGTTGGAATTATGTTTGATTAAAATCTGCTGTATCCCCCATGACCTTGAAATTTTTGGGCCTTTTCTAAACCTAAGGTCAAAAGTTAGGCCAACTATACATTTGCCGAATAGTATAGCGCAAGTCTTTTTAATTTTTTTTACCCCTGTATAAAACCTTACCCTTTTTTCCTTGGGGACTTTTGTTATACTGCTCCATACATATTAAAACACTATCCAGAAAAATATCAACCATGGCTTATTTATTTCCGCCTTATGGCTACACAGATCATTCTTCTTAGCGTATCCACACGTCATTGGTACTGGCTTGTGGTGGTGTTTTAGGATTATTTCACAAAGTAGCTGATCCGGGGCCGCGTGTATCCATAACGGACGCTCCTACATGACCTACCCGATCCCAGAACCTAAGTTCCTGGACTAAGTGTTTCTGATGACGTGTTACTGTGACTGAGTGTCCTACATATTGTGTTATCCATTGTTTTACTGCACCCGTGATTTATTTTAGCGCTACAGACCCGCCTACAAGGTCACGTTATTTCCTTGTATTTCGCAAGGTAGATAAACATTCTCTTCGTCACCTACAATCAATTTCTGCAGCAGGCCATCTAACACACGGAATCGAATCCCCCCAAGGCACCAAATTTTTCTCTAGTTACATATTCAGTTCATGATGTGAGACAATTGTCTACTTTTCCGGACAATGGTTAACAAAAGTTTGCTGGGACAAAAATTAAGATTTATTTTGTTTTTTTCAATTTTGAACGTGTTATATTCTGTATGAATATTGTAATCTCGCTTAGTTCTCCCTCTGCAGGCGAGAAACATAGCGGTCAACCTCATTTATTGTTGTTTGTTCTATAGAGATATGCCAGGTTTTTGTTGTTGTTAAATGAAACACATATGCAGAGGTCATAATCAAAACATTTTAGGAAGGTTCTATCCATAATAAAAGGCTAACCCGGCCTTTTTCTCCTACTTGATGGTAAGCAATGACATAGGAAATACCACCACTTAGAGACAAAGGCCCCACAAATGATGCCACGTCGACAACCAATCGTACACTCCGGCGTAAAAGATATCCTTTCTAAATACCGAGTCAATTACTTTCCACACAGAAGGTTTCTAGCCAATTGCCATCTTCATCTTCCTATAAGGCAGATATTAGTAATAAAAAACATTACGAGAGTTTTGCATGGTTTATGGTAGTTGTTCAACGATATAATCGCCATGGCGTATGCGCGAGTAATTTACATCAGTTATTGTGCCATTTATCTTGGAACTAACAGCCTGTCTCAAAAAAAATGGTACACTCCAGAGAAAAAATTGGTTAAATGAAATTTCAAAATAGTCATTTCTACTTGACATAATGTTAAAGAACAAAAAACCAGGCTTTCCAATGGCGTTTGTTTCATCTCATTTGCTTTTGCCATCCCGAGATATACCTCAATTTAGTACGATATACCAAAATCGATTTGTGCCACTTTTTGCATGGGAGAGTTGTTTTGCCAGCTATGCCATGCTGTCTAAAGCCACAAAAGATTTCAACTTGACAAAAGAAACCAAATACAGATGAATTTAGTAACACAGGAAGTCTACTGTTTTATCGACACAAGGTTTTTTAATAGTCACATAATCAGTCAATTTAAAAATCTTCTTTTTCATAAATAACAACATATAATATTTATTGGGCACGTCAATGAAATTGAGCTTTGAATTTATACAAGATTGGTAGCTGTTAAATCATGCCAGAAGGAATTAATTGCCCACCAAAATACCACTCCAAATCCAAAGAAATGGTTAAAATATTGCACTAATACTTTGTGCATTTACTATTGTTGAAGTCAATAAAAATTTGAATTTGGAAGCAAAGTATCAACGTGGTGGTAGGAATTTGCGTTTCATGATATTCAATACCATAGAAACTCTCTCCTCCAAATTGCTGTACGCCGGTTGTATGCTTATGTTCTCATCTGACAAACACAGTCATTTGGAAGGTTATTCACTTTATCTTAAAGCCAGAACTTACTAAACATAACTTCCACCATTATGTACTGTTTTCGATCTTTTAGAGTTTCTTTCTGAAGTTAATCCCTTTTTTAAAGAATTTCATATCTGTTCAAGGGGTTAATAACTTATGTTTAACTAATTCGTTACAGTTTTTCACTCAACCAGAAGTGGCACAACTCGATTTGTGTTCCGCAGTAAACTGGATCTCTCGAATGAAATAAGCATTGACGATGAAACAAAAACTCATAGGAAAGCCTGTCTTTTCTCTTGAATGTGAATATACAAAACCACTCATTATGTTGAGATGAGTATATTGGAAAAAAATCGTTTTTTGACTTGTACCATTTTTTTTTGAGACAGGCGGTATTTATAGGAGAACGACATAGCATGAAAATATATTTTTCTCTTTGTATTAATTAACTGTCAATGACATAAGCTATTAATTTGGTTCCGCCTGATGACCTAAGTTTTTGTACTTTATTTTGTGATATTTTTTTATGTCCCGTTTTAGATAAGCAAGTTTATAATTTTTCAAAGTTTGCATATTAAAAAGACTGATCACTTTCGGGTTCTGGAATTGCAAATTTCAAACTTTGGCGAAATTCAAAATTGATTGAAATACATTTAGTCATTCTAACATAAAAATAACGTACATGACATAACGTGTACATACCATTTCTCTTTCCTATCTTTTTTAAACTGTTTATACAAGTGGTTGGGACGATGCACTTCAGTTTTTTTTTTTTTTAACGTTTCCCCGAGATCTTTACTTCCATAGGTCGGCTGAACCCCAATTTGAATAGCCATTCCTCCACCAAATGTGATAGTAGAGGAAGCTGACATCGTCTTCAGTAAATTCCATATCCTCGCTAAATTGATTTTCCAATATGTTTTTTTGTATCCACTCTTCACCATGAGTTCTTTGCATCTAAAATGTACAATAGACTTTCATGATTGCTTGTTAAATATTGGAACGTATTTATTGAAAAAAAACCCGAAACTTATAGTGCTGGTCCACTCCCACCGTCCAGATTTATACACCTTCAAAGGCAATTAAGCTCTGGGGGGGGGGTGTCAAGTTTGAATGATTTGGGAATTTTTTTTGCCACCTACAGCTTTTTTTTAATTCAATTTAATTATCCTTTAAAAGAGTTGGTTGGGGATTTTTACTAATTTTACTCACAACAGCCAACACCATCCGCTGTGCATGGATACACCAGCATCAGTTCACGCCTACTACCATTTTTTAAAACACTAACATTTAGTTCAGAATTTCCCACGAAAATCGAAGCCGTGTAGATTTTTTTTGTCAAAAATGGTTCCTTTTATACCACCTGAAACCGGTCACAGTTTTTGTTTGAAATCCAAATTATAACCCGGAGATCAAATTTTCACAGATTGCCTACTAAAGTCTGTTGAAGAGACTCGATTTGAACAATGGCAGTCATAACAATATAGTAGAGGCCATATGCGATTCAAACCTTGAAAAAATTCAAAAAAGGACTTTTTGTATTTCTGTAGGGCTATATGTTGAATATTATGAAACAATTTGTCCGGCCTTTGGGGCAGCTGCGTTGGTCAGATATTCCAAGGTCAAAGGTCAATGACCTTTATAAGCATATCATGTATCCTAACTCCTCAACCCTTTGGTCTAAAAGCACAATGAGGTGTCTATACCACGTTTTTTGGGGTCACCAAACAAAATAGCATAGAGGAAAAACGATGAAATGCACCCTTCCTTGATTTTTCAAAATAGTATGCACGATCTGCATGAAATTGAACTTTAACTTCGTCCCCTGGAACCATTAAGGTGTTGGTTCAGACCTTCTTGGATTTCTTGTTACAAAGTCTCGACCTTTTGATTTGGACAGGTGGATTGGTATAAGCTTCCTCTTTCCATTGATATCAAACGTTCATAGTCCCCATTTTACTTCATATTAATGTTTTTACTGAAGTAATAATCATGGGAAACGGTATTTTTCCGATTGTTGCTCAAAATAATCCAATTTCCTTTTTGAGATAACAATACATGAATGTGTTATTTTGCTAGAGTTTTTTGGTGTGATTAAAAAGGAACTCAAGTTTTTGTACATACGCAGGAGTATTAAGTGCATAAGCATTTTGTGATAGAAGTTGAAAAGAAAATATTATAAGGTGGCAACCCCCCTTCCTCCAAACTGAGTCTTGTCTTCCACTAACCGAGGAATGTAGCGTGACAATTATTTTGTGCTTAAATGAAGAAATGATGGTCCCTATTAGATGCAGCCATTAGGTTTCAATTTATGTTTTTAGCTGGCTCGCTGAAAAAACTTGTGGCAGTGGTAAACCTTCCTCCCCCAGGAATGCGAAGGTTACCTGGTTCAGAACCTTCAATGGTGGACTTTGCCACTCATATGCGGCAAGGAGCTCCATACAGCCTACCTGTGACCTATCAAAACACTGACATGGTGCGTTTTAAACCCCTGACGACGGATGCGTTTAAGTTGGGGGTCACCTCCTTTCTCTTCGGGGGCAGGCCGCTGACCAGCCTCCGTGCCTCATCCAACATAAACGTCATCGTGTTGTTCGCCGTCTTTCTGGCATGCGGCACATGGCTCCCCTGTTCAGGGGAAGTAATGTTGTCCGCTGCGACAAATGAAGGTGGTGACATATAAACAAGGAAGGGTGTGTGATCAGTCCCAGCCTATGCAGGGAGATTCTTCGGCTATTCGGGTGGTTTCCAGATTCTTGGACATCGTGCTGATCGCCTCCCTTGTTTCGGGAGTGGCACTGGTTTGCAGGAGGTTCCTAATCCCAGACACAGCCACAAGTCAGAGGCCGTCGGTGGAGTGGGCGCTCTACTTTGCAATTGGCCGCACAATCTTCTAGATGGTGGACCGTCCCACACGTGGATCTGTTCGCCTCTCTGAATCGTCTAGTTGTGGGCATATTAGTTTTTCTTACTCTTTGGAACCCGGATCCCCGGCCAGTCAAACGGGACGCATGGCAGCGGACCGGTTCACGATTGATAGCATCTGCTTGATCATAGCTTCTCCCGGTTGCCATGATCCCAAAAGTCCCTCGAGTGGCTCTGTCTCGAGACTGCCCGGTCCTGCTGAGAGCCCATTATGGCCACGGCAGCTGTGGTTTCCCAGGCCGCTAGATCCTTGTAAGGGGACAATCCATCTTCCAAAGGGAGGGAACCTGGTAAGAGTCCTCCAGCCGACGCGTTTGTCCTAGAGTGCACCACCAATGCTCGAACCTTTCTGGTGCATTTCTGCCGACTGTACACTGAGGTGGGACATTCTGAACAGACTGCCATGCTCACTGTTCAGGCAAATTCACTCGAGCATTATGGATTCCATCAGGTGTGCCGAGAAAGAGTTCGATCCATGCAAATTTTCTGATACCGTAGACCAGTTGGCAATTCCTCAAGGAAGTCTTTCAGGATTGGGTTTACCTTAGTGGTCCGTGACTGTCCAGAGTTTTTTTTCTTTTTTCACGAACAGCCACAGGCCAGACCCGTAACGGGCTCGGCATGGCCTGACGGTATGTTTTCGGATCGTCCCTCGCTCGTAGCCTTGTTCCGGAGTGGATTTGCCATTGTGTCTTGCATTCTTGGTGTCGGAACAGTTTTAAACCCCACCGAAGCTTAATATTCTGAGAACTTCCTAGTGGCTGTGGCTTGTGGCTGTGGCTTGTGGCCATAGGGGGTTTCGGATATACACTTCCTTGTCTACGGACGAGTCCCATCACCGCTTTGAGCGCATGGAGGTCTCTATTCTTCCCCACGGCAGGCTTTTTGGCCAAGAATCTGCGTCTCGCATAGTTGCGACCGGGGATGGCAGCAGCTCAGAGAAGGCCTCCAGGGATACAGATTTCCTCACATCTGAAATGCACACAAAAACACCATGATTGGTTTACTGGCTTCTTGGTTAGGGCTTTGATTTCAGCTCCACGCTTCCTCCTGGGCATTCTATAAAGAGGCCTTCATCCATACATTTTGTACATTCGGTTGGAGTTCTACTTCCACCTTCCAACAAGTCTATTTGATGCATGTGTTAGTTAAGCGGAGAGGGGTGTCGCCGTCCAATCCGTCTTGGCTGATCGACCAGGCATCTTGACCCAGGAGCAGTTAGGCGACTATTGGTGGGGCTGTTGACAGGGGTTGCTTTGGCGTTGGCTACCTCTGCAACCTTCTTCCGCCCCGATTAAGCCATGCATTGATTCTGTGCAAAAGTTAGGCTGTGGAAGGAATAGCACTATTACAGTGTTTTCCTCTCAGGAGTGAGAGGCAAACACTTGAGGGTGATACTTACCTGTCGCACGACCTTTGGCGCTCATCACTTGTTATTCTCCCCTTTAGAAGGTCGGTTGGAAGGTTTTTTTTAAGAGAAACATTTTGCGAAGGGCGAATTCACAGCGCCGCTTGATGTGGTTCATGATATTCTTTCATTATTTTACCAAAAAAAGTCCAAAATTAAAAAAAAAAAAAAAAAAAAAAAAAAACATTTCGGGAGTTGGCTCTTTTAGCAGTGGTAATGGGGGTTTTAATAGTACCCCAATGAAATATTTATGCCAAAAAGTCTATCACTAGTACCACACTATAATCACACAGGACTCAGCAGTTCGATGATCTGTCCAAGAGCCCCAGGATTCCACTGATTTGACAATAATATTGTAGCTGTTTTTCATTTATTATAATATAAGGTCACTTTGTTTTGTTTAATATTTGACAGACTGACGAATTGGCTATTTCGTTGAGAAAACTTGTAAAAAATCAGATTAAAGTGCTTTCTATGCTGAAAAGGCAATGATGCTGCATTTTGTACTCCTAAAAAATATGTTTATTGTTTTTATTGACCCCCAACAATGGGTGTAAAGACACTCACCTTTTTGCTTCAGCGATTGGCTAGCAGTTTGACCCATCCTCTGTCTTATAAAATCATTGACCTTTGACCTTGATATCGACCAACCCCCGTAACTAGAAGGCCGGACAAATTGTTCCATTTGTATTTTTTGCTGTTTTTTTCATTATAGATTATATTCAATGTTTTTGGTTTAGTTGATACTTGTACAGACTGGGCTGCAATTGCCTATTTTCATTTTTGAGAAAACGTGGAAAATTTTTGATTAAAAGTGTTTTCTAGTTTGAAGATAATGATGACTATTTGTAAGCCTCAAGACTGTTTTTAATTATATTGGTGTTTTATTGACCCCCCAAAACGTGGGTATAGACACCATCTTTTTTGCTTCTAGGCAATTGGATGAGCAGTTATCACCCCCCATAGGCCGTATAAAAGGTCGTTGACCTTTGACCTTGGAATATCTGACCACCGCAAGCAACTGGAAGGCAGGAACAATTTTTTTTGGTAATTAATCATATATAGGCCTACCCGAATATCAAGAGTCCTTTATTTAGAATTTTTTTCAAGGTTGTATAGGACATGTGTCATATTAAGCCTCTACTACTTAAAACCCAGCGGAATGTTGTCAGCTGCTGTGGTATTACTATCAATTTCCTTTTCGACACACCTCTGTCGCACGTGTATACAAATATGCCGCCCATTTTGTATAAGTGTTAAGGTCCCAGGAAATGATAACCTAGTCCAAATCTTTAGGGGCATTCCCTTCCAATAAGCAGGGCCACAAAAAAGAATACACTATCAGTGACATCATAAGTGAAACTATTGATTTTTCAGTCTGTGCCATGAAATAGATATAAATTCACACCAGTCACTGGAATTTTTCTATTACTCCTGAAAAATCAATAGTTTCACTAATGATGTCTCAACACCCAAATTGAATGGCTTTCTCTTCCCTCCTTGTAGACTTACACAAACCACAATCAATTCTAATTTGCATTTCCTGGGACCTTTAAAATATGTGAGATATGTCTTTGACCATTCTTTGACCACTCGTGCCCTGCTGTGGGTCCCTGTTTTGAATAGCACATGGTAAGACCAATACATGCCTACCGTTTAAGATTTCTTAAAACTACACATTATATAATACCTATATTTCGGTTATGTATCATCTAGAAATTAAATTATCAAAGTAATCAATCAAATATGTGCTACATGATTTTGTCATAGATATTTATATTTAATATAGGTTTTAAAGAAAGATCTAAAACGGAAGGTATATTACCATAATTTCCACTATACGTCATGGTTTAATAAAACCAAAAAAAAAAACTTATTGATTTTTCCAATTATCAAAGTCATATTTTTAATATTGGGGGTTTTTTTTTTCCACAATTCCAAACTTTTGCATTTTTAAAATAAGGTTTTTTTGTTTCCTCGGAAGATATTGAATGAAAATTACAAAAATATTGCAATGTGGTATTCTATGTTCGCAGTCCGCTTTGAAAACTGGGGGGGGGTTTTTTGCACTATCATTTTTCGCGAGGATCTTGATTGCGACCCTGTTCAAGCATTCAATTGCATCAATCCGTAAACAAAAGCATCCGTTTGGAAACATAATAACCCATTTTACATTGCTTAACAAAATCAATGATAAGTGTAACTGCAGTTTAATTTGTGAATGTTTCAATTAATCCAAATTTAAGCAATACTTGTTAAGAACCTGAACTTAAAGTCTAAGTGTGCTCGGCCTTAATGTGGATATAAAACAACCTCCTCATCACGAACGGAATCCCAGATTGCTGGTGTTAGAAAACGATAACCAATTTAAAGGAAAAGACAAAAATGACATCCAATCATCTATATTGCCGATACTATTATGTAATAAAACCCCAGATAACTCTAGTGCTTGTCCACTCCCACCGTCCAGATTTTTATCCCCTTCAAAGGACAAATTAATAAGCTCTTGGGGGGGGGGAAGTTTGAATGAGTGGGAATATTTTTTGCCCACCGACAGCTTTTTTTATTTGCATTTTATTATACTTTTTAAAGCGTTGGTTAGGGATTTTTACTATTTACTCACAAACAGCCAACAACAGCCCGTCTGTGCATGGATACACCATCATCAGTTCACGCCACTACTAAAATACCCATTTTAAAACACGGACATTTAGTAGTTCGAATTTCACCCCACTAAAAATCGAGACTCGTTAGAGGATTTTTTTGTCAAAATGGTCCTTTTTTATCCATCCTGAACCGTCCATTTTTTGTTTTGAATCCAAATTATTAACCCGATATCAACCAAATTTTCCACAGATGCCTACTAAGTCTGTTGAAGAGACCTCCTATTTGAACAATGGCAGTCATTACAATAACCCAGCGGGATTTGTCGGCTGCTGTGTAATTTTTAACTAATCATTCCTTTTCGGACACCCCTCTGTCGCACGTGTATACAATTGCCCGCAATTTTGTATATGTTAAGGTCCCAAGAATGAGATGATAAACCTGTCCAAATCTTAACGGGGCATTCCATTCCAATAAACAGGGCCCACAAAAAGAAAATAACCTATCCAGTGAACATCATTAGTGGAAACTATTGATTTTTCAGAGTAATAGAAAATTCCAGGTGACTGGTGTGAATTTATATCTATTCATGGCACAGAACTAAAAATCAATAGTTTTCACTTATGATGTCACTGATAGTGTATTCTTTTTTTGTGGCCCTGTTTATTGGAATGGAATTCCCCGTCAAGATTTGGACTAGGTTTATCATCTCATTTCCCTGGGCCCTTTAACATATATACAAAGGCGGCATATTGTATACCGTGCGACAGAGGTGTGTCGAAAAGGAATTGATTAGTACTTACACAGCAGCCGACAACATCCCGCTGGGTTATTGTTATGACTGCCATTGTTCAAATAGAATCTCTTCAACAGACTTTAGTAGCCATCTGTAAATTTGATATCCGGGTTTTTAATAATTTGGATTTCAAACAAAAATACGTGACCGGTTTCAGGTGGTATAAAAGGTAACCATTTTTGAACAAAAATAATCCTACAACGTTCTTCGATTTTTCTTGGGACATTCGAACTAAATTCCGTGTTTAAAATGGTAGTAGTGCGTGAACTGATGTGGGTGTAATCCATGCACAGCGGGATTTTGTTGGCTTGTGAGTATTAGTAAAAAATCCCCTATACTCAACTCTTTAAAAAGTATAATTAAATGCAATTAAAATAGCCTGTCGGTGGCAAAAATATTCCACTCATTCAACTGCCCCCCCCCCCAGAGCTATAATTTGTTCCTTTGAAAGGTGTAATAAATCTTGGACGGTGGGAGTGGAACAAGCACAGAGTTTTTATCTGGGTTTTTTTACTAATACGTATCGGCATATATATAGGATTGGATGTCATTTTTGATTTTCTTCACATGGTTTATCGTTTTTCTACCACCAGCAATTCTGTGATTTTTTTCCGTTCTTTTATGAGACTTTGTTTATATCCACATTTAGCCCGATGCCTGACTTTAAGTTAGGTTTCTTTACACGTATGTGTAATTTGGGATTAATTGAAAACATTCACAAATTAAACTGCAGTTTTACACTTATCATTGCATTTAAGCAATGTAAACATTTTGGGATTAGTTGGCACACGGATTTCTTTTGTTTACGGATTGATGCAATTGAATGCTTGAACAGGCGCGCAATTCAGATCCTCGCGAAATTGAGTGCACCAGTTTTCAAAGCGGCTGCGAAATAGACTCACATTTGCATATTTTTGTAATTTATCATTCAATATCTCCGAAACAAACCTTATTAATAAATGACCAAAGTTTGGAATTGGGCTGGGAAAACAATCAATATTAAAATAATATGACAATTTTGGATAATTGGAAACTCATATATAGTTTTTTGTTTGTTTGGTTTTATTAACATACGTATAGTGGAAATTATGGTAATAACCTTTCCGTTTTAGATCTTTAAAAAAACCTATAAAATATAAATATCTAGTGATCAAAATCATGTAGCATATTTTGATTGATACTTTTATATTAATTTCTAGATGATACATAACCGAATTTATAGGTATATATAATGTGTATGTTTTAAGAAAATCTTTAAAACGGATAGCAGTATTGGTTACCATTCTATCAAACAGGACAAAGCCAGGCAAGATTGGTCAAAGAATGGGTCAACGACATATCTCACACTTTAATAAAGGTCCCAGGAAATGCAAATAGAATTGATGTGGTTTTGTGTCAAGTCCTTACAAGGAGGGAAAGAAAAGCATTCATATTGGGTTGTTATGACTCATTAGTAAACTTTATTGTCATTTTTCAGAGTAATATAAATTTCCAGGTGACTGGTGTGGAAATTTATAATCTATTCAATGGCACAGCTGAAAATCCAATAGTTTTCACTTATGATGTCACTGATATTGTATTCTTTTTTTGTGGCCCTGTTTATTGGACTGGAATGCCCCATAAAGATTTGAACTGGTTTATCATCTCATTTCCCTGGACCTTTTAACAATACAAAAATGCGGCATATTTGTATACACGTGCGACAACAGAGGGTGGGTCGAAAAAGGAAATTGATTATAATACACGCAGCCGACAACATCCCGCTGGGTTATAGTAGAGGCGTAATATGACACAGGTCCCTATACAACCTTGAAAAAAACTCTAATAAAGGACTTCTTTGTATATTCAGGTAGGCCTATATATTAATATTACCAAAATTTGTCCTGCCTTCCAGTTTTTTTCTGCGGTTTGGTCAGATATTCAAGGTCAAAGGTCCAACGACCTTTTATACGGCCTATGGTGGGTTATAACTGGCTCATCCAATGGCCTAGAGCAAAAGAATGTGTCTATACCCACGTTTTGGGGGTCAATAAACACAATCAAAACTGTCTTGAAGGCTTACACTGAATCATCATTATCTTTCACAATAGAAAAGCACTTTTAACAAAATTTTCCATCGTTTTCTCAACATAAATTAGCCAATTCCCGCCAGTCTGTACAGTTCAAATAACCAAAACTTGACCATAATCTATAAAGGAAAACAGCAAAAAATACAATGTAACAATTTGTCCGGCCTTCTAGTTACTGGTTGTCCGATATTCAAAGGTCACAGTCAATGATTTTTATGGAATGCCATAGATGGGTCATAACTGCTAAAAAAACCAAAAAAAAAACAGCCATCGCCTAGAAGCAAAAAGGTGGTGTCTTCACCCATGTTTTTTGGGGGTCAATAAAACAATAAACATATTTTTTTAGCTGTTTACAAATGCAGCCATCATTGCTTTTTCAGCATAGAAAGCACGTTTTAATCTGATTTTTTACAAGTTTTTCTCAACGTAAATTTAGCCAAGTCGTCAGTCTGTACAAATATTTAAACAACCAAATTGACTTAATATAGTATAAATATGAACAGCTACATATTATTGGCAAATCAGTGAATACGTTTCTTGGACAGATCATCCAACTGATGATCCTGGTTGTGATTTAATAGTGTGGTACTAAGTGATAACCTTTTGCATAATATTTTCATTTGGGTACTATTAAAACCCCATTCACCAGTGCTAAATGAGCCAACTCCCGAAATGTCGGGGCATGGCACTCACCAAACCAAATATCACGACCCATCACGGCCGCTGTGATTCGCCCTTTCGCAAATGTTTCTCTTTAAAAAAAACCTTCCAACGACCTTCGGTACAGGTGGAGAATAACACAGTTGGTATGAGCGCCATAAGGTCGTGGAAGGTAAGTAACACCCTCAAGTGTTTTTGGGCCCTCTCACTCCTGAGATGGAAATACACTGTACTAGTGCTAGCTTCCCTTCCACAGCCTTACTTTTGCACATAATACCACTGCATGGCTTAATCGTTGGCGGAAGAAGGTTGCAGAAGGTACCCAACGCCAACGCAACCCGTTAACGCCCCACCCATAATTGCCTAATGCTCCTGGGTCAAGAGGCTGGTCGATCAGCCAAGAGGGAATTGGACGGCGACACCCTCTCCGCTTGACTAACACATGCATCAATAGACTTGTTGGAAGGTGGAAGTAGAACTCCACCCGACATTGTCCAAAATGTCTGGATGAAGGCATCTTTATAGAATGCCAGGAGGAAGCGTGAGCCCGAACATCAAATGCCCAACCAAGAGACCAGTCAACCAATCATGGTGGTTTTTGTGTGCATTTCAGATGAACTGAGGAATCCTGTTATCCCTTGCTTGCAGCTTCTTCTGAGCTGACCGCAATCCGGTCTCAACTATGGCGAACAGATTCTTTGGCCAAAAAGCCTGCCTGTGGAAGAATAGAGACCTCCTTCCGCGCAAAGCGGTGATGGCCGCGTCCGTTAGACAAGGCATGTATATCCGACCCCCTAATGGGCCCAATCCACAGCCCACAATCACAGCCCACAGGCAAGTCCAGAATCTTAAGCTTCCGGTTGGGTTTAAACTGTTCCGAACACCAATAATTGCAAGACAATGGCAAATCCACTCGGAACAAGGCTACGAGCCGTGGACGAATCCGAAACCTCCGTTCATGCCATGACCGATCCCCTTTACTGTCTGGCCCTGTTGGCTGTTCAGTGAAAGAAACTCGGACAGCGGACACTAAGGTAAACCCAATTCTGAAATACTTCCTTGAGGAATTGCCCACCGGTCCCTACGGTCTCAGAAAATTGCATGGGATCGAACTCTTTTATCGGCAACCCTTGCATGGTAATCCTATAATGCTCTTGTGAATTTGCCGGAACAGTGAGCATGGCAGTCGTTCAGAAAGTCCCACCTCAGTGTACAGTCTGCAGAAATGCCCAGAACAGGTTCGGAGCATTGGTGGTGCACATGCTAGGACCACGCGTTGGCTGAGGACCTCTTCCCATGTTTCCCTCCCTTTGGAAGTGGATTGTCCCCTTACAAGCAATCTAGCTGCCTGGGAAACCACATCTGCCGTGCCATAATGGGCTACCAGCAGGACCGGGCAGTCTCCGAGACAGCCACTCGAGGACTTTTTGGATCATGGCAACCTGAGAGCTATGAATCAAGCATATGCTATCAATCATGACCGGTCCGCTGCCATTGTCGTCCCGTTTGACTGGCCGGGGATCCGGGGTTTCCAAGAGTAGACCCCATATGGCCACAATCTGACGAGTCCTGACTGAGGCGAACAGATCCACGTGTGGACGGTCCACCACTTAGAAGATTGTGCGCTAAACTGCAAGGTAGAGCTGCCACTCCACCGACGCCCTCTGACTTATGGCTGGTCTGGGATTAGGGATCCTCCTTCAAACCAGTGTCCACTCCCGAAACACGGGAGGCGATTAGCCCCCGATGTCCAAATCTCGGAACCACCCGAATCGCCGAAGATCTCCCTGGATAGGCTGGGACTGATTATACCCCCTTCCTTGTTTAATGTCCACCACCTTTCATATTGTCACAGCGGACAACATACCTTCCCCCTTACCACGGGGAGCCAGTGCCGCCAATGCAGAAAGACGGCGAACAACACGAGGACGTTTATGTGGTGAGCCACGGAGGCTGGTCTGAGGCCTGCCCCCGAAGAGAAAGGAGGTGATTCGCCCTTCGCAAAATGTTTCTCTTAAAAAAAAACCTTCCAACTACCTTCTTACAGGTGGAGAATAACAAAGTGTATGAGCGCCATACGGTCGTGGAAGGGAAGTAGCACCCTCATTGTATCGCCCTCTCACTCCTGAGAGGGAAACACACTGTTCTTGCTAGCTTCCTTCCACAGCCTTACTTTTGCCCAAATTCCACTGCCATGGCTTAATCCGGTGGCGGAAAAGGTCGCAGAAGGACCAACCCCCAGCCAACGCACCCGTCAAAGCCCCACCCATAGTCGCACTGCTCCTGGGTCATGATGCTAGGTCGATCAGCCACGAGGGATTGGACGGCGACACCCCTCTCCGCTTGACAACCATGCATCAAATAGACTTGTGGAAGGTGGAAGTTCAACTCCAACCGACATTGTTCCAAAATGTCTGGGATTAAGGCCTCTTTATAGAATTCCCAGGAGGAAGCGTGAGCTATACATCATATTCCCTAACCAAGAAGCCATAAACCAATCATGGTGTTTTTGTATGCGTTACAGATGACTGAGGAAATCATGTATCCCTTGCTGCAGGCTTCTCTGAGCTGACTGCAATCCCGGTCTGCACTATGGCGAGACGAGATTCTTGGCCCAAAAGCCTGAATGTGTAAGAATAGAGACCTCCTTCCGCTCAAGCGTGATGCCTCGTCCGTACAAGGCATGTATATCCGAACCCCTAGGCCACAAGCCACAGCCACTAGAATTTTCCAGAATATAAGCTTTCGGTTGGGTTAAACTTCCGACACCAAAAATTGCAAGACCAATGGCAAATCCCACTCCGTAACGAATTGCTACGAACCGGGGACTATCCGTTAACATCCGTTCATGCCTGACCGAGCCCTTTACGGGTCCTGGCCACAGGCTGTTCAGTTGAAAAAGAAACCTCGGACAGTCAGGGCACTAAGTTAAACCCAATCCTGAAAGACGTCCTTAGGAACTTGCCAACCTGGTCTACGGTCTTAGAAATTGCATGGATCGAACACTTTATCGGCACACCTTGCATGGTAAGCTATATGCTCTAGTGAATTGCTGAACAGTGAGCATGCAGCCTGTTCGAAAGTTCCACGTCAGTGTACAGTCTGCATAAATGCACCATACAGGTTCGGAACATGGGTGGTGCACTCTAGGACGAACGCGTTGGCTGGAGGACCTCTTACCAGGTTCCCTCCCTTTGGAAGATGGATCTGCCCCCTTACGCAGACCTAGCGGCCTGGGAAACCACATTCTTCCGTGGTCATAATGGGCTACCAGCATTACCGGGCATCTCGAGATAGAGCCACTCGAGGACTTTTGGGATCATGGCACCTGGAGAAGCTATGGATCAAGTCATATGCTTATCATCGTGAACGGCGGGTCGCTGCCATTTTCGTCCCGTTGCAAACTGCCCGGGGATCCGGGTTCCAAGAGTAGCCCCTAAATAGGCACATGTGGTCCAGTGATACGACGACCGCTCGTGATCTGAAGGTCGTTGGTTCGAGTCCCACTGCGGCTTCAATGTGTTGGTGCACGTTGGGCTGCACTTTACTTGCTTTCTCTCTCCACCCAGGAGTGAAATGGGGAGCTGATAGGGGAATATCACAATCTAAGTGTTAATAGCATTGCGCTAGTTGGTCTGGCAGAAACCTAATTAGCGACTGAGTCGGACGATTTCCTATGACACGTAATATAAATGGCCAGGCGCTTTGAATCCTCAGTAAAAAGCGCAATTACATCCGTTATTAGTATATTAATCTGAAACGATTCACGGCTGAGGCGAACAGATCCACGTTTGGACGGTCCACCATATATAAGCTTGTGCGGCCAACTGCAAAGTAGAGCTGCCACTCCACCGACGGCCCTCTGACTTATGGCTGTGTCTGGGATTAGGGACCCTCCTGCAAACCAGTGTCCACTCCCGAAACACGGGAGGCGATCAGCCCGATGTCCCAAATCGCTCGAACGAATAATCTCCCTGCATAGGCTGGGACTGATTATACCCCCTTCCTTGTTTATATGTCACCACCTTCATATTGTCACAGCGGACAACAATTACCTTCCCCCTGACCACGGGAGCCAGTGCCGCAATGCCAGAAAGACGGCGAACAACACGAGGGCGTTTATGTTGTGATGAGCCACGGAGGCTGGTCAGCGGCCTGCCCCCGAAGAGAAAGGAGGTGACCCCCCAACTTAAACGCATCCGTCGTCAGGGTGTTTAAACGCATCCATTGTCAGGGTGTTTGATAGGTCACAGGTAAGCTAAATGGGACTCCTTGCCTTCATATGAGTGGGCAAAGTCCCATCATTGAAGGTCTGAGGTAACCTTCGTCTTCCTGGGGGAGGAAGGTTTACCACTGCCAACAAGTTTTTCAGCGAGCCAGCTAAAACACATAAATTTGAAACCTAATGGCTGCATCTAATCTTGGGACCATCATTTTCTTTCATTTTAGCACAAAATAATCTGTCACGCTACCTTACCTTCGGTAGTGGAAGACAAGACTCAGTTTTGGAGGAAGGGGATGGTTGCCACCTTATAATATTTTTCTTTTTCACTTCTATCACAAATATGCTTTATGCACTTAATACCTCCTGCGTATGTTACAAAACTTGATTTTCCTTTCATAATCACCCCAAAAACCTAGCAAAATCACACATTCCCAATGGCGGATCCAGGATTTGAAAAATGTCAAAATTACCGGGGGGCTGAAAGGCTATAACTGGTCCAAAATAGCTCAAAATGGGCTGATTTACAAGAATTTGTAGAATTACCGGGGGCGCGCGCCCCCTCCGCCCCCTCCCTGGATCCGCGCCTGCATTCCTGTATTTTAAACTCAAAATAGAAATTGGCTTATTTTGAGCAACAATCGGAAAAATCACGTTTCCCATGATTATTACTTCATTAAAAACATTACTATGAAGTCAAATGGCGACTATTGAACGTTTTGATATCAATGGAAAGAGGAGACTTATACCAACCACCTGTACCAAGTCAAGGTCAGAGACTTTGTAACTAAGAAATCCGAGAAGGTCTAGGGGCTGTGAAGTCAGGAACTTCGGTCAAATGGCCAGTTTAGTTTTTTTGGTCATGTTTTACGGCATTAACTGTTTTTCTTTCAATTATTTTAAACAGTTTGTTTTTTTTAATATATTATTTTTTCCTCTTTTTGTCCATTTTACTTCTACTATGTTACGCATTTTGACCAACAACAATCAAATGGGTGGAACTGCAAAAGGGCGGGTAAGTTCGCGTATTACGCAATACGCGTCTGTGCTAGTCGGCGCGCGCGATGTAATAAGCGCATCAGAAGCGCCTTGATGCATAGATTCGATATGACGCATACCCATGGAAACTGTATGCAAGTTGTTAAATGGTTGCCCACGTTAGATGCTTTTGCAAACAGACGGGATTTTTTCACGATTGAGCCTCATAAATTGTTTGATTTTGATCATAAGTATCCAGAGAAGCAATTTGACTGGTTGCAGAGCAGTGTGAAGATAAGAGATGTGGAAACGGCTTGTGTTTTGGAATAGGGATATTTTGTAGACGACGGGACAATATTTGGACAATGGCGATTTCTCGTGTTCACTTCGGCGATAATTCGTGATTTCCGGTTCCCAGTTACGCGAAATCCATATCTGCAACAGGTAAGAAACGAAAATGCTCATATGGAGCATATCAAAATCTAGGGTCGGAATTTTTTAGTTTTTCAATTTTGGTTAAAATATTGATTTATGTCAACTTGAACAATCTTGGGTTGTGCCAAATTGAAACACGAGTTTTTGGCTTTTTTGCAAATAATTGATAAATAAATAGTGCAGGAATTTGAAAAAAAAAAAAGGGGAAATACCGAACCCAGAACTATTGACTCGGAATACAAAAAACGAATCAAGGCACATTTTTATAACATTTCTGTTATTTTTTTATAGGGAACCAAAATAAATGAGTGAAAATCACCCTTTTTTATGGATTTTCTCAAAAAATACGTATTTTGGGGGAAAATACTATTCATATTGGATTCCTTGAGTCATTCCTTCTCAATATGTATATTTTATATATGTTGGAACAACAATTAATAAGGAAGGATACGGCAAAAAAACATTCCTTTGATTCCTGACTTCACAGCACCAAACCAAACACCTTTAAAATGTTCAGGGGGACGAAGTTTAAGTCATGTCATGCAGATAGTGCATATATTTTTGAAATCAAGGAGGGTGATTTGATCGTTTTCCTCTATGCTAATGGTGTTTGTTGACCCCCAAAAACCTTGGTTAGACACCTCCTTTGTGCTGTAGACCAAATGGTTGCGGAGTTATGATCCATGATTGCCTGTATAAAAGGTCCATTGCCTGTGACCTTGAATATCTGCCAACGCAGCCTTGCCCAAAGGGCCGGACAAATTTTTCATAATTATTTTCACAATATAGCCAGTACAGAATATTACAAAAAGTCCTTTATTAGAATTTTTTCAAGGTTGATTTGCATATGGCCTCTACTAGACGGGAACTACGGGAACTTGAGTTATGAAACAAATTTAAGAATACGGGATGTTGTGACGGGGGGGTCATAATCTGCAGGAGAGAAAAGAAACTTTATACGGGAGATTGAGGAGTTATGAGAAGAAAAGATTGAGGATATTATAGGAACTACGGGTTAGCCGCAGCCTACACACGGGGAGGAGTATAAACTAAGGTTAAAAACTGAGTTACACGGAATGAAACACTGGGAGACTCTGGGAGAAATAATGTCAATCTGACGTTTTATTATTTATAAAATGGGAACTACGGAGCTACAGATTACAAATGGTCAATAACACGTCATGTTATTTCGCTTGGTTCTGGTTGACGGAAACGACGGTTAAGGACCGGGAAGTAGTTTTGAGCAAAAAAAATAACAAATAAAAAAAAGTATCCGGACGTTAGTCGGGATTAAATATTGACGTGTCCTTAGTTAGAAAATGGTAACTACATGAGCTAAGGATATGGCGGGAACTTGAGTAATTAAAATGTTAAGAATACCGAATGTTGTGACTCGGGGGGGAAAGTCCTAAACTTCAGGGAAACGTGTAATTTATAATGGCGTTTGAGGGGTGTCACAATTCACGGTGTGTGTATTCACTGGTGTGGTGAAAATTGGAGTTAATGTGCCCTTTATTCAGCCAAGTGAGTGATAGCTGATAGCTAAGTTTATCGATTTAAGCAACTCAAGATATTTTCTTCATACTACTTTTCTCTCTGATAGAGCTTTGGATGATTGGGCACACCCGATATTATATTCCATCTTACTATAATTAAAGAAAACCATGTGTGTGGTGTGGGTGTGTGTGTGTGTGTGTTGTGTGTGTGTGTGTGTGTGTGTGTATGTGTGTATGTGTGTATGTGTGTATGTGTGATGGTTGTGTGTAGTTGTATGTATGTATGTATGTATGTATGTATGTAGGTTATGTATGTATGTATGTATGGATGTATGTATGTAGGTAGGTATGTATGGTATGTATGTATGTATGTATGTATGATGATGTATGTTTATGTATGTATGTAGTATGTATGTATGTAGTATGTATTGTAATTTCTATATATTAGAGGACATTTGTAGAAAATTCTATATTAGAGGACATTTTCGAAATGTGAGGACCTTTTCGAATGTCCTCAACATTCTTTTCAACTTTTAGATGATACTCTATACAATTATAAACCCTATACGATTTTTTAAAAAATGTCCTCACATTTTCAAGGTCATTTACGGACTAAACCGTAATCTCGTCTTGAGATTTATTCCGTAAAGAGAGTAGAAAAGAGGAGTCTCACATTTCAAGTCGGCATGTTTTTTTCTAGAACGATAAACCGTATCTAGTATTGAGGTTTATTCCGTGGTAAAAACAGCAGAAAAGAGGATTACTCACATTCAAGGTCATCTTAACGAATAAACGTTAATATAGTATGAGGTTATTCCGTAAAAAAAGTAGGAAAGAGAATCTATAAGCCTGCGGCGCAAGCTAGTTGTCTAAGCGATCTTTATAGGACTGCAGCGCAAACTAGTTGGCTAAGCGATTCTTTATAGGCTGCGGGCGCCGCATCTAGTAAGCTAAGCGACTTACAGGGCCTGCGTCGGCAAGCTAGTGAACACTTTTACCCCATAATTCCCTCATTCTTCAAGCCCTGCCCTCTTTAAGGGGCTATCGGTATGCGACGCTAGCGAGTTAGTTATATGATAAAATATTAGATTAGTAATTTATAGGCCTGCGGCGAAAGCTAGTGCAAGCGTTCTTTATAGGACTGCGGCGCGCAAGCTAGTAGCTAAGCGACTTTATAGGCTGCGGCGCCGCAACCGTGTTAAAACTTTTACCCCATAATTCCCTCCTTCTTCAAAACCCTGCCCTCTTTAAGGGGCTATCGGTCTGCGACGCTAGCGACGTTAGTTATATATATAAAAAAATATTAGATTAGTAAAAAGTATTAGATTAGTAAATTTATTGGCCTGCGGTGCTAGACAGTTATCTAATCAAAGAAAAAATTAGAGTTAATTAACCCTAACTCTACCATAAACACGAACCCTAAGGGTCACTGGAACTAGTAGCTCAAGCGGCTTTCCTCCTAACCCTAAGTAACTGTAGCGAGTAGATCAATCGGCTTTCGCCCTAACCCAAATCACTGTAGCGAGTAGATCACTCGGCTTTCGCCCTAACCATAAGTCACTGGGCGAGTAGATCACTCGACTTTCGCCCTAACCCTAAACCCATGGGGAGGGAAAGTAGACATGGGCCTTTCGCTCTAACCCTAAGTCACTCGGGCGACGAGCTGTCTTTAATTTAGCGGCTTTTATTCCGTTAAAAAAACAGCCCGTCACCCAACTTTATAGTAGCTTAAGCGACTTCTTGACAGGCCTGCGTCGCAAGCTAGTACCACTTTACCCATAATTTCCATAATTCTTCAAGCCCTGCCCTCTTTTTTAAGGGGTATGGTCTGCGACGCTAGCGAATTAGATAATAAAAATTAGAGTAGTAAATTTATAGGCCTGCGGCGCAAAAAATTTGGCGAAGCGTCTTTATAGGCCTGCGGCGCCAAACAGTTGGCTAAGCGATCTTCATAGGCTGCGGCCGAAAACAGGTAGATAAGCGACTCTATAGGCTGCGGGAGAACATGGTTTAAAACTTTTACCCCATTACTTCCATTCCTTCTTCAATCCCTGCCCTCTTAAGGGGGCATCGGTCTGCGACGCTAGCGAGTTATAGATAAAAAAAATATTAATAGTAAAAAAGAAGTAGATTAGTAAATTATGGCATGCGGCGCAAGACCGCAAGACAGTTATCTAATCAAAAAAATTTATGGAACTATAGCGGTGTTGCCCTTTCTACGGCGGAGGGATTTTTGTCGCTTTAAAGGAGGACATGGCACATTTGAAAATAGGGCGCCCTCCTTTCAAATTAATATTTTGCATGGTGTAAAGCTTTACATACATTAGCCTTCACCTGAAATGATTATCCCAAAATCAGCGCCCTTATGAGGTTAAAACAGAACGATTATAAATAATGACTCCGGAGTCACTAATTCAGCAGGCGGACGGAAGGAAATGGCAATTGAAACACAAGAAAACACACGCCGTTGCCGTTGGAGTTGATTACCCATGGCATGCACCCGGCTTGAACGGTCTGTGGACCTTTGTGGTTTTGAATATCAATGGTAGAGTCTATGATTTATTCATGAATAGACACATTTGTTGATTTAAAGTTACGGCAAACTAAGGTCGTTCATACTGCACTGCACTGCATTGCCTGTGCAGTAAATTACTGCAATGTTTCCGTTCACTTCGCTGCACTCCAATCGATTTATGCAGGTCATGGTCACCCCAGGCACTGCAGGTCAACGGGTTGCAGACGTTGAAGTAAACTGCGGGAAATTGGCATCTGCAACCTGACTGCACCCACTGAATTGCCAAGCAGTGAAGTGTGAACGGACCTTAAAAGTTAGCCGAAGTTACCATGAGGGTCTTGCCTTTTATTATTCCCCATCGGTTTTAGGATATGTATTTTTAGGTGTAAACTATACCTGTATTCCTCCAAATGGCCTAGACTACCATTTGCGAACAAATGAAGAAATACATATTTTGTGAAAATGTTGCCAGTGCCCCCTTTTTAAAGTACACACCACTATAGTGAGGCCTCCATAGACTTGTGTAAGAAATGGGCTGATCTCAAGGTACCTTGCGTTTCGAAATGCGAGTTGAACAGTTTGTCGCCACGATCTCTTTATAACATATCCAAAATTCATACAACGTTCCGTATAAATTTTCCAATATTTTAGCGAGTCTCGGAGAGTTAGTAATTTCGCTACTAACTTTCGCTCGAAACCGGAAATGCACGGTTTGTTAATCCGACAGTAAAAAAAAAAAAGATAAATCAACACTTTTTCCTTTCAGTGAAATGTCAGGTACACTCCAAAAAAATCGGTAGAGACCAAATTTATGCGAAATGTGCTCAAATAGTATTCAATAACTCAGAATTTGCCTTGTGAAGTACGGACTATTGATGTGATAAAAATTTTGACGGAAGTGTCCGCCAAAAGTTGTAATTAGTGGTGATGTACCCTTACGCGAGCGAGCGCGGTTATTGGTGCTGGACATCAAATCCGGGGCTGACGTCACTGCACGGAGGTAAGGAAATTGAGTATAGGGATGTAATGCGGTTCATTCCACTGTTTTAAGTTCGGAAATCGACAGGTTAATGGATGCTGCTTAACATCCAAAACACCCTCAAATATCTTTTGGCTTCAAAATTAGTAATCTTCTTAAGTTAAATTCTTCGGAAAACGAATTGGGTTTAAAGAATTTGTTCTGGTGGCAGAAATAGAACTTCAAAAAATTTTTGGATTAACGAACACAATTTCATATTCGGATTAACGAACCGTATTTTTATTTTTTGGATTAATGAACTTTTTCTCATTTTCGGATCAACCCAAACTTTATTCATTTTCGGATCAACGAACTTATTTCCATTTTAGGATAACGAACCTCATTTTCATTCGGATCAACGAACCTCATTTCATTTTCGGATCAAAACCGTGTTGCATTTCGGGATCAACGAACCTTATTCAATTTTTGGTCACAAACTTCGGAAAAAAAACGAAACCTTTCGGAAAAAAACGCCAATTCGGATAAAACGAACATTCGGAAATAACAAACCTTCGGAATAAAGAAACAAATGTCGGATAACGAACCTTCGGAATAACGCCTACGTTAGGATAGGATTCCGTGTTCGGATAACGACCTTCGAGAATAACGAACCTTCGGAATAACGAACCTTCGGAATAATGAACAGCAAACCCTGGGAAGAGGCAAACCACTCAATATTCCCAAAATAACCTGAATCCAAAAGTCAGCATAGGGATGACTCAGGAGCTAGAGGATAAGCTCTAGTGACCGGTGTCTCCTAAATCAATCTGGCTAAAATAGTGCCTGAATGGGGCAGCAGGGTAAATCAAGGCCTACAATATATTGGGTCAAGATTAAATAAGGCTTGCTCCATAAAGGCATGGCAAAATGGGCCAGTAAATTGGGTCCATAACTGATCAAGTGTATAGATCAATTATTGGTGATTGATCTGATTAAATAGAAATAAATTATTGGTATAATTTTAGATTAATAATACAGTTTCTTAAGTAGAAAGATTAAAGGAATTTATTTAACTTGTTTTCAAGAAATTAACAAAGGAAATAGTTTTCTTCAGAGTGAATATTTGACTCATTCTGGATCCTCTGCATGCCTATTAGTAAAAATAATAAACATTTAGCCAAATTTGAGTATTTCTCTTGGAACTTGTGACCATTTTTGCCTTCAGCAATGTACAAAATACTTGAAATTGTATGGAACATTTTTTTGGTGTCTATTGATTCTTAATGAAATACAATATCTTTGCACGATTATATGTTGAAACAAAGCAAGGGTTTCACTGTGTATTTGTTTTGTCTCTTCTATTAAGTATAATGTAAACATAAGGTAAAAGGGTAAACTTTGATTATTCATGGCACGCTACACAAATTAGGAATATTCCATTAAGGTTGAATTTTTGGCCGCTCGTTTAAAATAAATATTTGTTGAATATTCTCTGAAATTCACATTTGGTTGGTTAACACCGGTAGATTAGTGTTAACACCCCAGGGGTGGGGTGATCTTCACTAATCACAAATAACTCGGTCGCTGTTGCTACAGTCCCACCACTCCCTGGACCCGGATACCTCTGGGTTGCTGTGGTGTTTACTTACGCAAAATGTATAGGGAATTTTAGCATATCCTGTGGAGATATAATTTAGGTGTTCAAAGCGCAGCCCGGGTCCCCGCTACAGTATTCAGAAACCTTATTTTCCAAACGAAAGGTAACTAAGATAAGCCATTATTCTGACTATCATTTTACACACACAGTCTATGGCGCGTTCAATGGTGGTGTGTACCCTCAATCGGCATCACCATACCTGTGTCATATATTACAGCGTCCGTGTGACCATGAGTGTCCTACCCCCATCAGGGGGAGGGGGGGGGGGGGGGGGGGGGGGGGGGGGGGGGGGGGGGAGAGGGGGGGGTGGGGGGGGGGGGTGTCTATTGTGTTCTCCAGTGAGTTTTGTATGCATCATTTGTTTCAGCACTGTACCCGAATGGCCTCTCGACAAGGTCACGGTTTATTCCATACATGTTCTATGGTAGCTAGGACACCTCTCATGGGGGGACACTCAGTTTGTTTGGTTGTTTTATGTTCTATTCCGCGTTCTCAAACGAAAATAAATTTTTCTATCGCGCATGCGCACACCTGAAAAGGAAAACATTATCAAACACTGAAAAAAAACCAAATCTGGGGACACCGTTCGTCTGTGACGGCTGCGGACATCGTAAACGTAACATGAAAGTGTTAGCGATTACAATTTAAGGTTACCACGACATTTTCCCACTCTTACAAACTTACAAACTTCTTACACCTCCTAAAACATAGCTTTAAGACTCCCTTTTACATCTTTTAGCAAGACTGGGTCACCCCTCTGTTGAAGGATACCTTGTGTTAGTTGACCAGCTAAACAATTGATCTATAGTCAACCGTTAGTCACAGAGAAGAGTCTACTGGTTTCCAGAACCTAAGTTCCGCCACACTGCGACTACATCTGAACAGAAGGACAGCTTCGTAAAAAACAAAAATAAATTATATTTATTTTTAAAGCGTCACACAGCGCGAGAAGACAGCATTCAATGATCCACCCTATTTAAAAATCTCATCCCACGCCGCATTTGCATTCATAATGCCAATGCTGTGCATTCATGCTTGCGATAGAAAATGTTATTCTTTACACCGTCATGGCCTGAATGCTAGTCTTTTTCACGGACTCACGGTAGAGGGCGCTCTTAGGAATTTGTATTTGCTTCCTGTAAAATGTGAGAATTTTTTGATTTTTGAATCTCTCTTTGCACCTTAAATCTAACTTCGTTATTCCGATTTATACTATTTTTTAAAGTGGGGTAATCCTCTACCCCCCCCCCTAAATGAAGTCAATAATATTTACTAACATTGTCACTATGATTTATGAGATTTTTTTTAAACAAGATGTACGGGAGTTTGTATGTCTGATGGGAATTAGACTGTCATGGTAATTGCACGCACGTTCCACAAATTACCGTTTGGAAATGCCCAATCGAGCATTCGTGTCATCCCCTCTCAGAGTTGAATAAAAGTGCGTGCATGCTGCACTGAAAACACAACCAGTCATCAGTTTGCATGACTAACTTTAAACTAGTCAGAGAGGTTATTCATGCAGGACTGACTAACATGACTTAGTCACCCCCCCTGTCAAGCTAGTTCAAGGCATGCTAGCTTATATCTTGCTTAACTAGTCAGGCCTGTATTACTAACGTGTAATGAGGTGCACGACTAGTTTGTTCATCATATGGCTTGACTAACTTGTTCCATAATCTCCACCTCTTCCAGCTTGTTAGTCATGCAAGTTAGTCATAACAGCTTGACTATTTTGACCATGCTAGTCAAACCTGCATGACTAGCTTTGAATTGCATGACTAACGTTATGTTAGTCAAAATCGGCACCATCTGGACTAACTTAAAGTTAGTCATAAACTAGTCATGCAACTAGCCTACGTTAGTCATGCATGCATGACTAACCTCCAAGCTAGTCAAGCTGGTTAGTCAAGCGTGCATGACTAATGTTGATGTTAGTCATGCAAGTTAGTCCTGCATGCAGGACTAGGTAATGCTAGTCACATAATGTTAGTCATGCCTGTTTGACTAGCTTTACGTTAGTCAAAACGGGCTCCATCTGGACTAACTTAAAGTTAGTCATGCTGACCAATTTAGGTTTTCATAGTGTGGAGACAAAAAAGTCCGTCATTTGACGGAAGCCTAAGACAAACCGTCGTCGTTCAGCATATATTCGATAAACTACATTTTTTTACGATAAACAAACGAAAAACTTAGTTTTTCAACTGAAAAACTTTGTCGAGAAAAACACTATAATTATCGACCGATAAACTTAAGTTTTTCTCGTGATAAACTGTGTTTATTGGCGAAAAACTTAGTTTGTCACCTAAGTTTTTCAGTTGAAAAAATAAGGGTTTTTTCGAAAAAAAAAACCTATAGCTTATCAACTGATAAACTTCTTACCAAACAGTAACTGATAAAGAGTTTATTGAGAGGAACTATGATTATCGACTTGGTAAACTCATTTTTTCGTGATAATCTGTGTACACTATATGGAAAACGTAAGTTTTCAGAAGAAACACCATTGATAATAATCGTCACTTCTACGATTTCTTAAAATGCACTGGCAGAGTTTCAAAGTGAACGCCAAGCGTTAAAATTTTACACTGTTAGAACACAATCAAGTGTGTTTAATTTTAAACACCGTGTTTTACCCTGTCACCCTTGTTTACAAATAAACCAACTTATTTCAAATACACCCCTTTTCAAGAAATGAAACACATTAGTTTGTTAAATTTTAAACAGTTGTTTAATTTGATTTTTAAAAACAATTGGACGATGACCACAGGTGAACATCAATTGTTTAAAATTGCGAGTTGTTTATACAACCTTTTAAGACAACATGTTTAAATAACAACCAACTGCCTAGAATTCGCGGTTCTCAGCTTTTGCACTGGCTATATTCAAATAATATAGGCTGCGGGCCGCTCTATGACTTTTGACCGCTTGGATATGACCTTTGACAATCACATATGAAGGATTCCCTTGTGGTGCCCTATATGACCAAGTTTGGTTCCAATTGACTTCAACTTTTAACTGAGGTCAAATTTACATTTTTAGCCCTATTTTTGAAAGTTGACCTCACATGACCCTTTGACCTTGGACATTATCCTTTCGACCTCATCACCTATGAGGGATCCCGTGGTGTACTTATAGGAGAGTAGTGGAACGTCCAAAAAGTTGGGCTTATTTTAGGATTTTAATAGTCCCACCCACATAACTACATCATACATCAATGGAACAGCTTTTACGTCCTTTCATATTAGGCAGGATGAAATTGCCAATGTGGGGCGAAGGTGGTTTTTGGTCTTTTATTTAGGCCAAAAACAATAACATTTTTGGGCAAAAAATGATTTTTGAGTATTGGTATTTTTGACATCTATATTGACATTGCCCATCTATGTAAAAAGATTCGAAACATATATTGCTCCCCCAGAGGCACAGAATAAGCTTCTAAATTTAGTAAATATCCAGTAAGTTTAGGCGATATTGGGTGAAATATGCGTTTTTTCCCTTCCTTTCTTTCTCTCAAATTCAGGCGTTTCAAAACCTGAAAACATAGTTAAACTTTTAGCTAAACATTCAAAACATGCATGGTTTATTCTCTCCAAATGGAGCTGAAAATATATTAAATGTCCTTGGCATTCAGATTAGGTTATGATGTGGAACTGCCCATATGGTGCATAAGGTGTGTTTTTTTTGGTCATTTTGAGCCACAAACATACATTTTGGGCAAAAAATTATTTTGTAATTGGTATTTTTTGACATCTAATACCCTGCCCCATCTATGTATTAGGTTTCCTCTATTGCGATTCGCCCCAGAAGCTCACAATTAGCTTCTAAAGTTTGTAAATATACAGTAATTAAGTATAGGCGATATTGGTGAAAATATACGTTTTTCTCTTTTTTCTCAAATTTTTTCTAAAACCTGAAAAATATTAACTTTAGTTAGCATTCAAAACGCCTGTGTTTTTATGCTCTAAATTGAGCTGATACTTAAGCTACCCTTGGCATTCAGATAGGTATGATGTGGAACTCCCAATGTGGGCCAAAGGTTTTTTTGGGGCCTTTTAGTTAACGAAAATGTGGCACGTTTAACCTGTGAGTACACACATTTGTAACACACTCACGTACAAAAAGTTTGAGTGATTAAATATGACAGACGACAGGGCCCCCTTGAAACGTGATTCTTTAGTGCCGCAATGGTGCCCTTAAGGATATGGCCAAATGAAGTTTGAAAGGGGGGTCAAATTTTTTAAATTGATCCATCATGTTGGAAAAGCACACCGATGTTATGTGTCCTACCAAAGGATTCAGAAAAGGTATGTTGTAATATGTGCAGCCTAAAGTTTCAGAGTTATAGGCTAAAAAGCAAAATCAATAATAAGGGATAATTTCAGTTGTACAGGGGTCCAATTTTAAAGTTGCTCCGATGTGGAAATAAACAATGGTGAATTATTGTGGAGTTCAATGTTAAAATAAGGACATAGTTTAACTGTCTTTCAAAATGCTTAGTTTCAATGTAGGGCATAGAAGTCAAGTCATGGCATTCAATGGGGCTTTCTTGTTACCCCCTACTTTTTAAGCAAGAATTTGAGACACTCAAAACTATTCCTTATTTTAAAATCCTCTGACTCCACCAATAATTTGCACCATTTTTTATCCAACTCGGAGCAATTTTAAAATTTGACCCTGTACACTGAATTGACCCCTTTTATTGATTTTTGGTGTTTTTTATTCCTATACTCTGAACTTTAGCTATGTACATCTTAACAAACTACACCTTTTCTGAATCCTTATGGTTCGACACTAATAGTATACTTCAACATGATTGGATTCAATTTAAAATTTGACCCTGTACAATTTTGTCTTGGCCCCCGCCCTCTCTTAAGGCACCACTGCGGCACTTAGATCGGTTTTCAGGGTTTTCCTATCGCTGTCTACATAGTTATCACTCAACCCCTTTTTGTACTTGAGATTATTGTACAAATGTGTGGCTAGCTCCAGGCTATGTGGTTCCCAGTGGATTGAGTGCTCGTCCCGCAATCCAAAGGTCGTGGGTTTCGATTCCACTGCCGCAACGTGTGTGCCTGTTGTGAGTAATGCACTTGACCTTAATTACTCCTCTCCACCCAGGTGTATAAAATGTGTAGCCTCCGGCATTATATTCAATGTCGGGAAGTACAACTCGCGTAGAGAGGTTTAGCGAGCCCCCTACAGCACATGAAGGTGAGGTCCTGGCCCAAATCGCTTCGAAGAGAGATGGCACTCCGTTCCTGTGTCCAGGTCCGGCCCCTTTTAACTACCTGTTTTTTTTAAGTCAAAAACCTACAGTTTTTGGGTAAAAAAAATGATTTTTGAGATATTGTATATTTTGAGTCCTATATAATTAGGTTCGAACTTTTTGGTTGTCCAGAAGCTCACAATAAAGTGGTAAAATTCGCAATCATTCAATGAAATCTAAAGATACATGTATTTTAATAAATTCAAACGTGATTCTTTGAAATTTGATTCATTTTGAGATAACTGTGACATGTCATCATTCCCAAAGTCCTCCAAGATTTTTTAAATTTCCTCAAGACTCAATCAAATCCTATATGTGCTTTTAAGAAATCCCGTGCAATTTTAAATTCTAGCCTTGGAGTAATCTGTTTGCGATTTTACTGGAACTGTGGTCGATTTAACAAAATCTTGTGCGATTTAACAGAACCTGGTGATTAACAGATTTTTGCATGGCTTTAACAAATTCTGGCAATTTAAAATCAATTGCTAGTTTACAAATTTATTGCAGGTTTGATTGAAATTTGTGATTTAAGTATCAGAATCTTTTGTGATTTTTATGGAATATTGTGCGATTGTTAACGTTAATCTTATAAAATCTTGTGCGATTTTAACAACATTTGTATGCTTTTTGCAAAATAATGGCACATACTTTTTAACGTGGTCTTGTTGTGGCAAGTTTCCCACTTTACATACCATCAGACTAGAACAGCCACTATGATAAATGCCATTCAGAAGGTCACAACACACATACATTTACTAATGATAACTGAATGGCTATAACCATTATATCAAAATCTGGGAGGTAGGAAATGTTATAGTTACCCTTACCTTGCAGTTGAGATTTCACATGACTTATTTTTTTTCCATTTCCAGCCAGTTTGCTTGCAAAATTTCTATGCAAGTCTTCGATAAAGACTTTAAAAAGTGCATCATTATTAAAGTATGAACGCATGTTTGGAGACCTGTATATAACTTTGTTAACTTATACCCGGGTCTCTAGGATTGTTTAGGGGGGTGGGAATTTTTCAAAAGGGGGGATTCCCCCCAATTTGTTTTGTCTCCTCAAAGGGGGGGGGGGCAAATTTTTTGCAAAGTGGCTTTTAAAACCAAATTTTAACCCTTTGGGCAAAAAACAAATGTTATTTTGGGGCAAAAAAATATAATATTCTCGCTCCGCTCGCAATTTTTTTTTTTACACTTTTTTTTTTTTTTTTTGAGCTCTTTAGGGTTTTGGCTTTTTCATTTTGTCTTTTTCATAGTTTCGTATTGTTTTTTCATATTTGTCTTTTCAAGAGGATTTTTTTTGGATATACTCATAATCATGTTTGGTCATTGGCTGGTAATCACCTTTTACTAAGTTAGAATCTGCTCATTCACTAATGAATGAGAAAATGGGCATCACTTGTCCTACAAAGATTCCTCCGAGCAAAGGTTTGGGTAAAATCTTGCTGCTTTAAATGTGTCGAAGATTATTTCATTTATGTGAAATGCACCTTTTTTTTTTTTTTTTTAACATTCAAATTAAAAAGGATATTGTAATTTTTTGAGATTTATGCATTGGGTATGTCTTTTTCGAAATCAGTTTAAAAAAAAACACTGTCCATATGATATAATAAGCGAGACTCCCCAATATAATTAATGCTATAGAACAGGCAAGCTCCTGTTCTCCTCGGGGCGCGGGGTCTACAAAATTTAACACAGCATCTTCATCCATATCATCAAAATGATTATAATAACACAAACCTAAAATGCTCAAGTCCACCAAATTGCAAAAATATAATTAATGATTAATTCAAAAATATCATTGAACCATTTTGGGACCAATTAACTAATGCATGTAAGCTATTGACCAATCAATATTGGCAAAAGCATGACTATTTGTTCATGGATATCTATTTGGGACCATGGTCTATTTCCGCCCCCTTCCCTTTTCTTTCTCGGGTGCGACCCCTTGTCTGTCCCTCTTTGCCTTCTCCATTTTTTTCCTGTGTCCTCTCGAAATGATTCTCTCATTTTTTTTATTGTTTCCCACTCTTACATTTTAAGTGATGAATGCCTTCTTACATGTTTCTCTTGACTCCTACAACTAGTTACAATTTAGTAGATACAACTGAGAATTAAAGCTAATAATTACTAATGAAATTTGGTAATTAATAGCATTTCAATTGTGATAGACATATTAACCATTTCATATCGTTGCTGCTATACATCTATATATGAAGAATAGTTTAGAGAATTCACTCACACCAAAAAAACTGGAAATGTGGAAAAAGGTTTATACTTTTCACACTGAAACGGGACTTGAACTTCATGATTAGGTCCGATTTGTGAACTTGTGATTTTGTATAATTTCGGTCATTTTTTTATGTGCAAGGTAGTAAGCTAGTCAGACAGCTATGCAGAAACACATTTTCATCAGAACAAATGTAACCAAGAACCATATTTATGCATATTTTTTTTATTTTTTTTATTTTTTTTATTTTTTGCATGTGTTTTACACTTGCCAACTTTGAAACCCGAGGTCGCGCATGATCACCACTTGTCAATGGTCATGACCCCCCCCTGGGTCTAAAAGCATACATATGGACCTAATTTAAATGGTAACTTAAGTGTTTTACCTTCAAGTAGCTTTCATAAACCTGATTTTGAGAAAAACACACATTTCCAGTCAATATCACCTATACTTGTTTTTGTAACTAGTAAAAATATAGCTTATTTTGAAGGTCTTCTAATGCATGATATAGTTTTAAAATTTCTAACTTATATACATCATGTTACATAGATGTCAAAAACACCATTATCTCAAAAATAGTTTTTCATATTATTCACCAAAATTGATGTTTTTTGACCTAAAAGCTCAAATACTCAGCCACCTGACATGTGGTAATCATACCTAATCTGAATGGTATTGCAAGTCTTTATAGCTAACTTTTTAGAACATAAACTGAATGTTTTTGAATGCTTACTTAGGTTGATAGGTCTTATTCAGGTTTTGGAATCATAATTTGAGAAAAATGCCACATTTCACTCAATATTTGTCCTATGCCTTACTATATATTTTGGCAACTTTTTAGAAGCTTATTGTGAGCTTCTAGGACACAAAACAGTTCTGAAACCTACTTACATGTGGGACTGTTTTATATAAATAACAATGTCAAAAAACCAATATCAGTCAAAAATCATTTTTTACCTCAAAATGTATGTTTTTGACTAAAATGACCCCATCAGCCTTTTTGGCCCATATTGGCAGTTCCACATATACCTAATTGAATTCCAATGGTAAGCGCAAGATTTGCATCAGCTCAATTTAGAACATAAAACCCGACTTTTGGAATGCTAAGCTAAAAGTTTTACTTTGTTTCAGGTGTTAGAAATACATGAATTTGAGAAATAACGTTAATTTTCACCCAATATCGCGCCTATTTAATGTAATGTTTTGTAAACTTTAGAAGCTAATTTGATCTTTTGGGATTCCATATAGTATCGAAACTTCTTATATAGATGGTGCATGTTATATAGATGTCAAAATATCAACTATCTCAAAATAATTTTTTACCCCAAAATGTATGTTTTTGACTAAAATGACCCAAAAATCACATTTGGCCCAAGTGGGCATTCCCCACTCATACCTAATCCAAATGCCAAGTATTTCATGCTCAATTTTAATAAAAACACACACACTTTTTTGATGCTAAGCTAGAAATTTAACTATTTTTCAGGTGTTAGAAACATGAATTTGAGAAAAACGTATAGTTTTTTTTACCCAAATAGCGCCTAGACTTACTTGTTATTTTGGTAAACTTTAGAAGCTATCGTGCGCTTTTTGGGACACAATATTCCCTTGAAACCTACTTACATAGATGGGGCATGTTATCTAGATGTAAAATTACCAATATCTCAGAAATCATTTTTGCCCAAAAATGGACTTTTTGCTAAATGACCCAAAAACCACTTCGGCCCACATTTTGCAATTTCACATCATGCCTAATGTAAAAGTAGACATATAAGCTTGCCATTAATGTATGATGTAGGTGTAAGTAGGGTGGGACTATTAAATCGATTAAATTGCTGAGTAGGCAGTGGGCCAGCAGCTAAAAATGGGCGTCACTACCTAGGAAGGGTACAAATTCTAGCAATACTTTTTGAAAAGCTATATGTCTCTAGTGTTTGAAATGCCATGCTAGATATTCTTATGAGTAGCTTAGTCTCAGAATTCAGTCGTTTTTTGAAGGTGTGAAAAATCATCTATGAAAATTGATATACACAATATGGATAAAACATATACACGGGATTTGATCAGTTGAATGACTTATACCTTGGCTCTGGTAAACTCCAAATATCACCTTTTATTGATTTTAAGGAATAGGCTTATGAAACCATCAAGATCTTCTGGTTCCTTTTGAAAATGTCAGTTTAAGCATGTTTGATACAGATTACGGCACGGAAAATATATTGGTATCTGAAAGAAAAAATAATTGCTCTTAACACGGGATTTTATTTTTGAAGAATCACAATACCCATTTTGACAATTTCTCTTTTTTTCCAATTGAACGCTTTTAGCCCCCACCATGGATGTAATTGTAATCACATTTTCATTGAAGTAAGTAAAGAAACTATCATAATAAAGCCTTTCGCAGCACAGAGCATATTTGGTCAATCAACTTACACCAACAAATTGCCTCAATAAAGCTCCATCCCAAAAATATATGCATTTTTTTCTTTGTTTCTTTAATTTTAAATTTTGGATCCTCTCTAATTTCAAAAATCTTGACAATAAACATACCAAGGGTCATTTTGCTTAAAACCTCCCCGAAGACATTGACCGTAATAGGTACGATCTGTGATTGGCTAATTTAGAAAATCCAAAAATATTTAAAAATTAACTGACAGAAGGATATTTTTTGAGGATACAAATTTCTCTAAAATTCCACTGGGTATGATTGTAGGGGGACCACCTACCAAGAAACGTTTCAAAGGTTTTTTCGGGAACAAGTAAGTCACAAAAGAAAACGGCAAACCTTGTTTTGAACTTGCATGCTATCTACTCTCGTTCCGATCGGACACCATGCCTTGATTTCTAAGAATACTAAAACATCGTTGATTACATAAGACGCGTATTCGGCTTATTCACTTCAGATGCCGATCTAATACACTGGTAACATTCAAATATGCCCAAAAAAAACGTGTGTCAAATAACTAAGCTCAAATCGAAAAGTCCTTCATATAGAAGAAAATCACAACTGTGTCATAAAATTCCGAATCCGGAATTTTTGTTATTAAACAGATTCATACGGCACTGTTTAATTTACTTAAATGTTTACAGCATGAAAAGGACCAAAGCCGATCATCTCTTACTTTGGAATGAAGCATTTTAGGTGATATCCTTTGACATTCTTAATATTACACACAAAAAGAACTATTTCGAATCTCCAGTCAGCCTACTCCATAAGATTCTGGAAATTACCAAAGGACATTCGCTTGACGAGCTTATCGAGGATTGTGGCAAAACAGGAGTTCTTGTTCAGCTAAGGAGCGAAGAAGAGTCGATGCGTAGGCTCAAGAATGGGCTACCACAAGGAGTGTTGCTTGCACCTCTCATGTTCAACATTCTATACCAACGCCCAACCTATGAGTGCAGGAAACCTGTGTTTTATTAGGCAGGACGTCTTGGAATTAGCGCCAAGATGCCGACTTCACAGTTGTTGAAGAGAGGACTCCAAAGCTTTTGGATGAACTCATCCTTATTATGAGGGAAAACACTTATCGTGCAATCCTCTAAGGACACAGGGTTGCTTTCCATGTAATACGCAACCGTGAGCCAAACGTCAGCTGAAAGTTAATGGTCTGGAAACTCCCCTGAACACTGTGACAACCTTGTCTACTAGGAGTACCTTGGACCGAACTCTCTCTTATAAGACCCACATCGAGAAGACGAAGAGTAAAGTCATGTTCACGTAATAACATCTTGAACAAACTCCTGGCACAAGATGGGGTGCTCGCCACATACCCTAAGATCGACGGCACTGCCTTGCTAACTCATGTGCAGAGTATGCATTCCCTGTAGGGGAAAGATCAACCCATGCCCACCCAAAGAAGCTTGTTCAGCGTTAAATGCCTCATGTCGGCTTGTCATAGGATGCCTCGTCCAACACCAACGGAAATACTTATACATCCTAGTTGGAATTGCTCCACCAGACATCGTCGTAGCGAGCATGCAAGAGCGCAGCTTCCAAGTATCTAATGTGAAGCACCCTGTATGGGCAGATACCTCTGCCAACCACCAAAAACCACCAACCAAGCAAAGTCCAACGTCCCAACCTCTTCAAACAGTCCCTAAGGAGGTCCAGAGAGTCGCCTTGTGGAAAGAAAGACTTGCATCAACCAAGTAACAGACTATCGCCCGTCATTGAACTGGAGCTGAGTCATCATGAGGCGAATGGCGAATGTCTCAACAGATGAGAACCAGAATTGGCCGATCTAAGATTTCCTTGAAGAAATGGAGCTATCAGCAGGAAGCAGATCAGGACACTACCTGTGGTTGTAGGAACAGCACTCACAGACAATGGAACATCTCCCGGTCTGCCCACTGCTGGAGAACAATGCCAAAAAGGAACTTACAGAATTCAGTGAAGCAAGCCAGACGTGGTGCCATCTCTGGCTGATCATATTTGAGAAACACAGTGTTGGACACGATAAGAAGAGCCTTTAATATTACACCTGGGGTTGATATGAAAGGGGCTGACGTGTTCCACAACCCGAACCGGATTTACGCCTAAAAGGCTGACATTTCATGTGATATGAACGTTGACTATAATGTATAATTTTGTTGTGCATATTGGTTGCTTCTGCAAGAAAACAGCATTTTCTGTAATTTCTTTCCCGTGAACAATAGAAACATTTGCTCATTAAAATAAAGGGCACGGTACAATGATCAGAAATGCCTTTAGCTTAAATATCTTACGCTTCATTTGGATCACCTGATCAATTACCTTCAAGTACATGAGTTTGAAGGATTTTTTTTATGTCAGGCATAGCTTAACTGCTGTAATCAAGGAGATTACGCTAACAAATGGCGCCACAGGATAGCACACCGGTTTAGCAGGACAGTCATTGTTCTCCGATACAGGGATTACCTTAACGGAATAGACTGTAGCGAGGTCTGTGTCATGGCTCATCTGCCCAGAGTCTTTCAGATGCAACCATGGAGCGGATAAATTGATTTTCACGGTCCTAGTGGGATTTGAACCAAGAGGCAAAGGCCTTAACCACTGTGCCACGCTACTACAGCAAAAAAAAATAACAATGGGCCAAATATATAAAAAAGCGTCTTCCTTAAAATCCCCTCACCCTAGTGAACTTAACCAGACGTACGCAGAGGTAATTCCACAAACAGGGGAAAAAAGAGCAATTTTGCTGAATGTGTTTGATAAAAAGGATCAAAAAATTTCGAGCGGATGAAATTTGGCTGAGAATAGCCACTTTTTGGCGATGAGATGTAAAAATAAACAAAAATTGAACAGGGGGGGAGTCCACTTTTTCGAAGTTCATACACAGCCCCATCTAAACTTAACTGAAACGCTTTGCATTGTCGCTTCCAAAGGGGAAAAACCACCAAATAATTTTTAAAAAGACCAATGGTTGATTGTAACAAGAACGACATTTGTGCTTATTTTAGTCAACAATTAGGACTCTGCTACTTTTGCCAGAGTGCATAGATCTGAAAGTTTTGATGTAGGGGTTGTTTGCCCAGATTGGGCGAGACGCAGTCGGCCCAATATTTTAAAAAAACTCATGCGCGAGAGACCAATAATATTGCGTAAATATTCAAATTTTACCCATTATATGTTTTGGATCCGATATTTCACACACTTGGACTCCCCAAAAACACTAGAATCGGTTTCCAATTTTCAATTGCGGTCAATTTAAAAAACCTAACATTTTAGTGACACACACACCATACATCCTTCAAGTTGACCTCACATGACCTTTGACCTTGGCACATGCCTTTGACCTCATCAACATATGAGTATCCCGTGGTGCACTATGACACAAGTTTGGTTGCAATAGTATGGAACTTAACTTTAATTGAGGTCCATTTAAAAAAACTTAACATTTAGTGCATACTGATACACACGCAAAGCGGCGGATTGCAAGTGGTCCTCCAGCATAGCTGGCGGCCCAAAACATGTTGTTTAAAAACTTAAACAATACAGCACTTTAAAAACCCTCTTTTTAAACAGCAGACAGTGTTCTTACAATGTACGAATAAGTGGAAATAAAGAGGACATTTAATCGTTGCAAATTTAAAAGGAGGCCTTTACTTGTATTTTGAACCTATAAGCAAACCGCAACCTTGGAGGAACATCTGAGATACACCCCCCCCTGATCGAGCAGGCGATGGCGGCAAAGCCTCATTCCATTTAGCACTAACAAAAATGTCAAAAGAAATTACAGCCAATACTGAGTGCAAACACAAACCAATTTGATGCATTGCTGGTGGGCGGTCATGGCGTTCCCATGACACCATACGACCTCGTCCTCGTTCGTTATTCATACAAAACATTCAGAAAGACCCTTCAGTGGAGGTGATTCGTCACTCCAACGGTTTTGGAATAGAAATATTCATTGACACATATAAAAAAATCAGAATTTTTCGTAGATTTCGCTTTTACGTGTTAAACAATGGCGACGGCTAAATTTGTGAGTTCTTGGCCGCCCTCCACCTGAGATCGAACAATCTCAGACAATACTTGTCTCGGGTACAATCCAAGGGAAGAAAAACGGAATGAATGGTTATTAAAGACATGCACAATATACAAGTAGTAATTATGTAAGGGCATGAGTTGGACACTTCTTTATTCTCTCCCTGAAATCGAATATAAACCAAATGTAATATATCATTATCGTATCATTTATTATATTATAACTGATTTTCGTTTCACATAAATACCATGAAAAGTGATGCTCAATTAATGGTCCGCCACTAACATCACTGCCTCAAATGAAAAGGATAGAACAACAGAGAAGTATCTGAAAGTTATGCGTGTGACGCTTTCTTTGGTTTAAGACCCTATATAAAACGCTTATGCTCTTATCTGATGAACTGATTGGTAAACGAAGGTTGTTTGTCTTGTTTGTCCGTTCTCTAGTAAATGCTAATACGAGTCACTTTCTTTTGCAAATGAATTCGCTGGAAGTCCAAATTTCTATATATCGTAAACATCAAGATCATTGTAAACCGGGATTGTAAATTGTGCAAAGAGAAGTCGAATAACTATAATCACTATAACATTTGCAACAATTCGCATTGCTCGGTTTGCAGTTTAAAATTCTAACGTGATACCACTTGTTTGTACTATAAGTGGAAGCGAGGAAGTATTATGGTGCAACAGAGAGAATAAAGAACCCTTTCTGCAGCTAAGTACTCTGCTTTGGAATACCAGAGAATACATATACCCTAGAAAATGCACCAAGTCTTGCGCAAATGCAATTACGTCATCAAATGAACACGCAAAATTGGCACGAAATCGGGTGCAGCGACCCTGGTAGTTTGACATCTCCGGCTATAGAGTTCGAGGGCCCAGGCTCAATCCGCACCGAACCTCGCCCCATGCCCTAATTCACCCCCACCCCGGGACAAAGGCCAAAAACAGGAGGGGAATTAGAAATTCGGGACTGTCAAAATCACCAAGGTAAGGAGTTTTTTTGTCGATTTTGTCAATTTATTCATGTATGGCATTCAGTAGGATGCTTCGATCTGAATCTAAACTGTCATCTAGATTTTTAAATATATAGCTATATATAACGGTATATTAAAATTTCATTTCAATCACGTTTAAGTACACAACCAATTTCTTCAATGTTATATTGGAAACTATAAAAATTTGCAACTTGGCATGAGAACCATGGTTGAATCAGTGCGAAGGATAATAAACGATATTTTAGATTTATCAAAAATACAAAGCAATGATAGCATTTGATATTTTCAAGGTAATTCCTCTCCTGACAAACCCAGTACAATCTCGAAAGATTATTAGTTCTTCATTTAGGAGTTAGGCTTTTGTAATTCCCGCGCCCGTTTCTCCCGTGCGTCTGTCATCTAGAACTGCGCCTGGCTTAGGTTGCCCCTAACAGAGGAGGGCGCTTACCCGTCATCGGCTAACAGATTCACGTGTGACGTCGGGTATCCATATCATTTGCATCAAGTGAAGTGAGTTGGTGTTTGAAATTTTAACAGAAATTTAACTCAGCCAATATTAAAACGGGCATTTGCCAGCACGTCTTGCGACTCATACCTGCCTGCCTGTCTTAGGTTGCCCCTAACTTTGAGAGCGCTTACCCGTCATCGGCTAAAGTAGCGATCACTATAATTTGGCGTTGCATGGTTTTGAGCACGTAGATGAAACAAGTGATGTTGCGGGGAATCTCTATAGGAAATGGGGGAAGTATTTAACTTTAGTTGTGAAAAGAACATCCCCATTTTTAGTGGTCCTGACTCCTGGGGATCCCGAAAAACCAGGCGTAAAAATATTCCCGGGCGATAAGTAACAAAGATTATCTATCAATGATCGCTTCTTAGACAGGTTGCTGGCTGATTGTAGAAAGCGGGTTTTGCCAACTCCTATACTTGTATGAAATTAGACGAATGAGTATAAAGTCGTTCTGTCTAAATAATCTTCTTGCATTGTACTTGGTGGCTTTGAGCAGGAGCTTTTTTGGTATCTTTGCTATTCTCAGTTATACGTTGTTCTCAATATCAGCCTTCATTTGAACATTAACGGAATTACGGTTAAAATTTTGTTATTTTTTTTTAATTTTTGGTAAAAATTCTGAAATATTGGCCCATCTAACACATTCTCGTTTGAGAACAAACTATTTTCTTTCTCAAATCATGGAAAGTTTTTGGTGTATACTTATAAAGCAAGCATTCTTCTAAATTAATGCACGGACATTATTTTTCATAATAAAATGTAACTTGAGTTTCCAATAATTGCATGAAACAATCAAAATAATTACACCAAAGATGCAATTGTCAAATAATTTCACCAAAGATCAATTTGAAGATTTTTGTTGTCAAACATTGGAAATAGTTTGTATTTGTTTCATAATAAACCGTTTCATAATTCAACCATTTTTCTTTATTATAGAAATGAATACAAAAAATGAATAGAAAATATTAACCAACTTCTATGCACAATTTTAAATTTCATAATATTAATAATTTAAATGACTTTTCATTAATGATTTTCGAAGCAAACAATTAGCCATAACAATCGCAAACAACTTGCAAATCAATACTAAATCTAGCCTGGAAATTGCCCAGAAAACAGCGATGAGAACCGGCAGTTAGCAAGCAATTCGTTGGAACTTCCTCCCTGTTTTTAGCCAATGTCCCGAAAAGAAGGAGGAGGAATAAAGGATGAGAAACCAGAGAAAGGTCTCATGTTTTTCCTTAAGTGAGCCGGCAAGTGTTTTCGATATAACAAATAGGGAAACCGTTTTACTTAAAGCCATGGACTATGAGTGATTTTCTTGACCCCTAAGCTTGACCCGAATTAGAGAATAAAAGATAGGATTTGTTGTTTTGCCTATCTAATATCGTGTCATATTGGATGGGCAGTCCAATATTTTGAGTAGTGGATGCCGGAAATCCTATCTTTTATTCTCATTCTTATTTAGTTTGGTTGTTTTAATCACCGAAAATATTATTTATTTCCATAATATTAGTTAAAAGGGCAAAAACATTCCCCCGCTGTCAAAAATGAACCAAACCGTACTAGCTGCGTGCACTGCGTAAACTTAACACGCGCGCGTAAACACTTGCGCGACGACGCACTATCTAATATCGTTCATATAAGATAGGCAACAACCAAGGTATTGCGTGCTGGTTGACTAAAACCCGCACACTGAATGGAATACACAATAAAATTCATGCCTTGTCACGGCATTAACACCCATAAGTTTCCACAGCACGTCTGGGATCTGGACGAAATCATCTCCAGGACCCTGACCAGTCTTATTATCTCATAAGGCAGCTATCAAATTTTTCTACTTCAATCCACAACTCTGATGTTGATGATTCCAATATCCAACTCTAAAAATACAAATAAAATCATAAACTAAATTTTGTTCGTGGAGTGGGATTCGAACCCACGACCCTTTAGATAACAAGACGAGCGCCCACATCCGAGCCGGCAGGAAGGTCGTTCTTTGTAATACTTCCAATCAATATAAACAATTAAAGAATAAAGACGCACACAAATAATGATAGGGCCGCTATGAGATGAGTTGAAAATATATGCTCCTGGAGCATGATTTCGGGCCAAAATCTACAAGAATCGTTCCCACAGGGCCAGATGCCTCCAGATGCTTCACTAACAGGAACAAGGATGTCCGAAAAATGGTGTTTTTTTCGGCGTTGAACAATGGGGGACATACTATGATATACGGTATGCGCCATGTGCATGTTGAGCCCTCTTCCCCATTTTCGTTAGCTCTCACCCGTATACACTACCGTGTGTCCCCCCCCTAAAAAAACGCAACACTTGGTGACAGGCGCCATAATTTTTGAACAAAAGCACGTGACTACTTATTCTTTGATTGTAACGTAAGATGAAGATGGTAGTTATAGTGAAGCTGTCACAAAAGAACGGCCCTCACTTCTCAAAGGGCGATCGTGCGTAAACACGGAAGTGCGTGTCCGATTGGCTTTTTGAATAAGGTCATAGTCAAAACAACAGCGCGTTGATCGGATTGGCTGATTGCGCGTTCGAATTCCAAGAAGGTGCCGTAAAGAGTAAATACGCCCCGCCCATATCGCTCATTAGCCGATCGCGAGCGTATACGCAGCGCGAGGAGGGCCGTTCTTTTGTGACAGCTACTATAATGTCCTGAAAGGTTCAAAGGTAGAGTCAATATTTTTGAAGATATGGACCCCAGAAATCACGTAACCTGCAGGACCCGAAATCCAAATTGATGGCAATATCAACCATCAACTATACAAATACGGTATCTACGTTTTGCGCCCAGAACACAATATGAAGCTCTAGTCCAACCACCATTTCCGTTTTTAAAAAAAGACAGCTACTGCAACAGCTATGAATACATATGATGTGCATTGTATAACAGCTAATAAACATGCATTTTAACAATGTTGTGATAAAAAAACTCTTTGTATTGTACAAATTAGCACAGCATTGGATTGGAGCTAATCGTTCATCATTTTTGATGGCACAATAAATATACTGATATGATATTGGAGTTTTGTGTTGAAAAAACATAAATATGTTTACTTCATGTAAAGTTGAGAAGGGAACATTATTTTCAGTAAAAAAGAACTGCAGCCAACGGCATTTATCATTTAGTAATTGTGGGAGTTTGTCTATGGACTTAGTCATATCGTCTTGAAACGTATTTGATCACCAATAAATTAATGTTTTATCATAATCAGTTAAATAATATTATGTAAATGCATGCAGTTATTTGATCCAGTAGTTGTTCTGCAAGAAAATTTGGGCAAGTAAATGTGATGGCAATTCAAGATTGTATTGCCATTCTGTTCTTCATTGTAAGTCATTTGTGGTTAACAGCTCCTCATTTTGTAAAATGGTCCTTGCGGGTTACTGATTGTTGGGGTCATATCTTAGATGTCATCTATATTGGGGGTCAGAATCTATCACCCTATGATTTTTTCCAGGGACGTTAGCTAACAGTGCAATCTTACATACAATAAGAAAAACGTAAATCCATGAGTTTTTGTTCAAAACTATGCGGATGACACCAAGTGTTGCGGGTTTTTTTGGACACACTGTACAAATTACTAATCACTTCCACCAACCGAAAGGCGCGGCCAATTCTCCCCTGCCTTTACCGATACTAAACCGTTGGGTTTCAGAAAGACTGCGAGTGAGTCAAAGATAAACCTCGTGCTGGTTTGCAATGATTTTGCTAAGACCCTTGACACTATTGTGATTGGCCACAAAAAATGCAATTAGATATATCTGCAGAACTTATTTTGAAGGACTTATCACCGAAAATACTCAACAATCGTGATTCTCCTTCGGTCAAAATTGTTCCCGGACTATTCACAGGACATATTCACAGTTTGAGCCGCCGTTGAAATCCAATTGGCCATACGCGGCCGCGAATCGCGAAATGTCCACCGATGTTTTGCCCGGTTATTCACTGATCTCCATAATCCTCATAAAATCGGGAGGTCTTCTCCATTAAGATTCGCCAGATTCATAACGCAGACGTTTGCGGTTTCCATTGTCCTTCACTAAAAAATCAAAATCTCGTGATCGCTTTCGTCCACCATCTTCGATGAGCATAGAGGTCACAAGTGGGATACTCGGCATCGACGACCACGACTTCCTTCGTCTGGTTGATGCTTGCTGCGGTTGGTCATTCTCGAACGTGATAAAGCAGTCGCCAGCCCCTGACTGAGTCAATCAAGAGCCGCCACGTCGAGAACAACCATTCACATTACCTCGGGAATACTGGCGATAGAGGCTGACGGAGGAATATATCCTTCCTCTGAACCAACCCAAAATAAAGAAAATGCCAGTAAGTAAAGGAGTAACGTGAAAAGAAATGATGCCTGCCCGGACGTTCAATTTTAACTGTTCTCTGCTTTAAATGGACCACCGCCGCCCGTCATAGGCCTTTTGATATATACAGGGTTGCCCCAAAAAAGGTTAAAGGTAAATATCGTCAACGCAATTACAGTTCAATGTATATTAACATATTTTCCTCTAGGTCTCTGCCAATTTTCAGTTCCAATCTTAATTTTTTGCTGTTACAAGAGAAGAAGAAGTATGTAATGCCATGAGCGACTTATGGTGCAGACACAAAAGTATGCATACAAATAAGTTGTGTTTTTCTGTATATTTTTTTGCAAAAGTTTTGTTCCGATAACACAATTACATATGTTTTATTTATAGAGTTATGCAAGAGCTGGATCAAGACAGAAGTTTTTTATATAAGTCCTTCCTGAAATGATTAAGCGAGCGCCCTCATAAACAGAATGGATTTGATAATAGAACCACGGTAACCGCCCTGGAGTGGTTTTATTCAATAAAGTCACAAGTGGACGCATCCGGGAAATACAGCAAATCACCAAATTGTTTGGCAAAAATCAGCGATTTTGAACCAAAAGTGGTTAACAATGTTCAAATTTGTTGAAGTTTGCCCCTCCCTCCTCAAATATTCACTTTTTCCCAAAAAACATTCACTTTGGAAGCCGTTTGCGCCGCCCCCCAAAAAAAGTAGTCTCTAGAAAGCATGGTGTTTTATAACCGCAAAAAAAAAAACACCCACTTGAGCGATTTCCCTTGGCATCCCCCCACCCTGTTTGACCGGTCTGTACATTTATGTTTTTATTTCAACAAACAACTTTAATTTTGAATAAAAAAAAAGCAACAAAATTGCCTATGCGGCGAGTGACAAAAAAAATCGACCTTACACGTAAAAATGATGCAACTATAGGATCGGGATCCCATCGGAAAGAAAAGGCAGAAGAGAAAGAGGAAAGGAGGAAGAATTGATGAGACATGGGACTTTTGGTCCTTGACTAAGTTGCATCTAATGTATTGGACCTGTTAGCGTCTCTCACTGGAGGTGACTTCATCTCATGGGCTGAATTGCGATGCCTCGGCAAATTGAGAGCCGATTGCCAATCTGGGTGTTCCTTGCGGGGTGGCGCTGCTTGGCGGCAGACCGGGACCTGCCTGTGGTTGTGGAGCATCGCGCCACGGTACGGTGGAGCATATCTTGGTCTACCCACTGCTGGAGCACAATGCACAAGTCAAGTAGGTTGGCCGAATTCAGTAAGACAGCCAGAACGTTGTACCCATCTCTTGGCTGATCATATTTGAGAAATATATTGTTTGGACATCAATAAGAAGAATTCATTCTAAATTTCTATAATTGATTAAAACGGTAGTTTTTTTTCCTCTATCGTGAGAAAGAAATGACGACCATGAGAAAAATCCGGCCTTTTCATCTGAATCACAGTGATGTTACTTCCGCGGGTTAAGTCAGATCACAACGACGACGTTAACACGCAGCCTTTAACGTCATGCACATCAAAATTCAAATCGCTGAGCTTTCCAGGCATGCCCACTTCATATCTAAGGGCGCGGTCGTTATTTACGCAAGGGGGAATGGAGGACAATTTCAACCTTTTTTCGCGAAATATTAACGTTCTCGCCTTCCAGTATGGGGCGGTGTGTTAATGGTCTAATTTGTTGTACACATTTAAAGTGTGGGTATACAGCCCCCATCCATTGTACCACTTTTCAGCTGGTACTGATACTGATCTTGTTTGAGTTCATAGTCCTATTTCCCACTGGCCAAGGTCCAGTGATATAATACCCTAACTTGCACTGGTCACTGGTTATAGTGACATTCCCTGCTGCAACAAATTAGACTAGTCCACCAAGCCTTTGGATGGTAGCTATGTAACCGTTTTTCTTCTGATTGTTGGGTCAGTTTGGCAAATTTGCTTGACCTATTTCCACAGTAGAATGACTTCTATAACCAAAATAGAAATCTTCCAATGTTATTTACAATTGTGCTATACATTACATTGTTTTGTTGGTTATATTTTTAAAACACTGATAGCATGAACTCATTCATTAAGCAGACTAATAATTTCATGTGTGGTAAACAGGCACAACTCTTGTACAGCAATGTATGAGAGATATTACTACACAATAGTGATGTGGGTCCTTAATTGTCAATTGGACAATACGTTCCATTTAAAAAGGGCAAATTAATGATCACATGTCGCTTGGTGTTCCATTCAATTGATTGTTTACTTCCACACAATACCAGTTGTACCACAAAAAATACCATGAAACTGATGTCGTGTGTTTCACAATAAAGTTGCTCATTATGATTGGAATGCCTGGCATAGTATTCATTGTATACCTGAATGTGCTGTGTACATAACATTTCAACAAAAACTGTGTTACAAAACTATTATTGTTTCATTTTCCGCAATGTGACTAAGATGCAGAAGATTTTCCTTTTAAGGACTCTCTTGTTGCTATACATTTGGATTTCCTGGTCTTAAAAAATGTGTATGGTCCCAGAAATCTAAATCAAATTGTACCTTTTTTTAATCCCTTTCCGTAGGCCCAGCTTGGATCAAAAGGTTGTTGCTCTATATAGCTTCTTAGCACATCTATATCTATCTAACGCCGCCAGCCGAATGCGTTCACCATTAGCGAGCGCCAATGTCCCTGTTGTGCATTAGGAGGTTGGGGATGTCTGTCTGATGGATCCTGCTAGATGTCTCAAGCAATCACCTCAATGTAGTTAAAGGGGCGACGACCCCTGTTTTTGGCATTTGTAACTTCCAACATGTGACGTCCTGAGCCTACTTGGTCAATCGCAACATGACAGTGACCGGCAAATCGTGCACGGCGTTTGGCAACAAAAGATGAAATTGGAGGGATCTCCATATATCTGTGCTTTAATTGGTCTTGTGCTCACGCCAGTATATATTTTGTACTTCGCATAAGAATCTTGGTGTAGGTGCCATCCAGTCTCTCCTGTAGCTCTTTCTTCAGGTCCAGGAACATAAGAAGGCCTCAAAATGGGGTGCAATACCAATGTTTTGTAGGCCAGGCTTCACCAAATATCCTCCAATTGTTTCCTTCTGCCGCCATCTTTAATGAATTCCAAAATGGTATATAGGCCTATACTTCGCCCAATATCTGAACTTTGAGCAACATACATGCCATAGCTTCAAAATTCTCAAGTTTTGGTGCAATACTCTCGTATTTGTGATGCCAATTAATAAAATCAGCAACAGCACCCGAAGTTTTGCAGATTGTTTTCCACTTGAGGTGGCCGTCTTGATTTTAAAATGGCTTCCATTTTTTTGGACATAATTAGACAATATCCTGACATCAATTGGCTGACATGGTAATGCTTTGGTAGATATGTATAAAGTAGCCAACTAAACTAAGTCGTCATACTACTACTTTACTACTATTTAACTTTCAAAAGCTGGATTCGTCGCATAGCCGGCACTAGCTGTGGAGTATAATGAATTCTCACCCGGTTGTGAGCCGACTAAGTCCGGCGGACTAAATTACTTCTACACCTGGCTTGACCCAAGTCAAGCTTGTGAGTGTTGGCGCAGAGAAGCAACCAGCCTGCATCATCACAATTTATGCCCTCTGCCATTCCATGGCATTCCTGGTCTGATGGAATTGGTGGAGCCACCATGAACATGAGAGAATAGCTTCTGGATAGAAATAAAATGTTTGTTCTTTGATATACGCAAGAAGGTACCCGACATAGTAATCGTACGTATGCGGTGTGTAGGTGAGTAAGCGAGTATTCAAATTGAAGTGTGACATACTGGGAAGGACGTTGGGACCTCTCGTACTCCTGTACTTCGGGGTCAGTCTGGCTAACTCCTTCTCTCTCCTTAGGTGCTGTGAAGTCAGGAAACTAGTCAATGAGCCAGGTTTTTAGTTTTTTTCATGTTTTAACGGCAGTAAAGGTGTTCTTTCCAATATTTTAACAGAATCTATATATTATTTTTCCTCATATTTTGTTCATTTACTTGTACTATGTTAGCATTTTGACCAAGAACCAAGTAAATGGGCTGAAATGCACAAGGGCGGGTAATTTCGCGTATTACGCAATACGCATCTGTGCTATTGGCGCGCCGGCGATGTAATGAGAGCATCAGAACAACGCCTTGATGCATCATTCGATATGACGCACACCCATGGTAACTTGAATCCATTGTTAAATGGTTGCCCACGTGAGGTGCTTTTGCAAACAGAATGGGATTTAAATTTAACGATTTGAGCCTCATAAATTGTGGAATTTGATCATAAGTATCCAGTGAAAGCAAATTTGACCTGGTGCAGAAGCCGTGTGAAGAATAAGAGATGAAACGCTTGTGGTTTGGAGTAAGGGCTATAATTTGTAGCGAAATGGGACAATATTTGGACAACAATGGCGATTTTCTCTGTGTAGCAATTTTCGGCGATAATTAAGTGATTTCGAAGTTCCAGTACTCGAAATCATATCAGCAACAGGTAAGAAATGAAATGCATCGTATAGGAGAATATCAAATCCTAGGGTCGGTATTTTTATAATTGCGTTTCATTTTTGGTTACAAATCGTGATTATGGTCCACCTTGAAACTCTTGGGCGGTGTTCCAAATTTAAACACGCGGTTTTTTGCTTTTTTTTTGGCAAATTTGATAAATAGTGCTAATTTGAAAAAAAAGGGGAATACCGACCCTAGAACTAAGACTATGACTCTGTATAAAATCGAACAAGGCACATTTTTTAAACATTTCTATATTTTTTTATAGGGAACCAAAAAAAATGAGTGGAAAATCTCCATTTTTATGATTTTCTCAAAAAATACGTATTTTTTTGGGAAAAATATATCATATTTGGATCCTTTGAAGTAATTTTCCTTCTCAAATATGTAATAACTTTATATATGTTGGCAAACAATTAAGAAGATACGGCCAACAAACAGTTCTTTGAATCCTGACTCACAGCCACCTTAAGAGTCAAGTGACTACCATTTCAACGTCTGCAAGTAACTAAGACCCTTCATTGCGAATTTGACAGGGTCGGTTTTCTGCTTATATTTTTTGTTTTTTCCCCAAATTTCGGTATTCCGAAAATTCCTAAATTCTAAATAAAGTACTGAGGATGCCAACACCAGCCATGCATGGTGGTTGCAGGCTGAAGCATGGCTTCCAAAGGGTGGGTGAGAATAAGTGTTTGATTGCACAGTCAGCAGTCCTGATGTATTTGACGGTTGCGAGTGTTGAGGTTGCACATACAATTTGTCCCTGTCAGATTGTCAAGATCGCCTTGAAGAGCTTTTGAGTTCGATAGTTTGAATGGTGTACAGAACGTTGTATGCAAATATAAATGGTTGACAATCTAAGGGAAATCGTTTCCTTGTATGTTTAGAACTCCAGATTTTAACCAAAAACTGCATGTGATGTTCGGCCTTGAGACACATTTTTGCGTGTGTTACGAAGAGGGATATCCAGCTGAGGCATGAGTTGGTCGCAGGTGATATCGTGCAGTCCATTCAAAGTTTTGAGCTTGGTGATAGAGCAGAGACGAAGCACCGGATCAGATGCATGCTAAATTTATAAAATGGCGAAATCAGGAAAAAATTAGAAAAATATGTCATCATGATCCATCAACATGTCCCTGAATAAAGGCACATGATTGTGATGAGAAGTTAGTTGTCACCGGAATGTCTTTTTTGTAGCGAACGTGTTATAGGATGTTACTTGCGCTGTCAGTATGTAACCCTATAGCCATAACTAAACATAACCCTTAGATTGAATTCGACAGAATGGTGCCGATAATGTGGTTTCTGCTATTTGAATCCGTTTGTCCTCCCCATCCACATGCCCAATGATATCCGTACCTAAACTACAATTTTTAAAAAAAGGGCTTAGTGTTAGGATAGGCTAAGATTTTTAAATATGGATTTAGGATGAGAAAGTGGGCAGAGATTAACTTGGCGTAAGTATTTATTAAGGTTAGGCCTATATGATTTAAGGTGTTCAGTATGAGAGTTCCATCGGTCAATTCAAAGAATAACACGGCAGACATTTCATCTGCCCTAAAAATCCCTTCGCAACCACATGCGAACAAGGCCAGATCAGGCGACAAAAGTAGCAAAAACTACACGGCCAATTTCTTCATGGTAGTTACCACACAGTACTACGAGGAGACATGGATTACCTACCACACTCGACGTACACTCGCCGGCCAGGATTCGGGAGTAATCTCGATATCCGAAGGTTCGTTTTCCGAAGGTTTTTTATTCCGAAGGTTCGATGTTCCGAATCTTAAAAAGGTTCGCTATTACGAAATGTCTTAAAAAAGTTCTTTATTCCGAATCTTAAAAGGGTTCGCTATTCCGAATCCTAAAAGGGTTTTTTTTCCGCAATTTCCGAATCTCAAAAAAGGCTCGTTATTCCGAAATTGAAAGGGGATCGCGTATCCGAAATCAAATACAGTGTTCGTTATTCCGATTTCCCCAAAGAGGTCGTATTCCGAATTTTGTTTTCACATTGGAGCAATGAACATGAGGAATTGGAGGTTTGAAGCCGACGATTCCAAGAAAATAAGCGCCACTCATTCTTATGTAGTAACTGTTTTTTTATTTTCAACATAAAAAAACAACTAAGTTTTCTCAGTTTTGGTGTAATGACACAAATCAAATTGGGCACGTTTTATGCGTTTTACATAATAATTTTTGGTAGGCATGATACATCACATCAAATCATGGCCGCGCATTTCATTTTTTCATAATTTGCAAAAGACATTTGTAAATACATTGTTTGAAGGAACAAAAGAATCAATAAAGTAATTAGTTCTAGATTTCAAAACTGACAAGTACCCAAAACCAAAATTCGTTCAGAGGTTTCTGAATGTCTATGTTTTCTAAGGCACAAGAATCTGAATAATTTGTGCCAAATGGCTTAAAAATGTATTCACCTACACAACGATGCACGAAAGAGTTTCTGTTATCACATGTTCATTGCTCTAATGTGAAAACAAATTCGGAATAGCGAACCTCTTTTGTTGAAATTCGGATAACGCACCAGTGGTGGTTTCGGAATCCGAAACCTTTTCCAATAAGTCGGATAACGAACGTGTTTGAGATTCGATTTGCGAACCCTGTTTAAGATTCGGAATAGCGAACCCTTTTTACGATCGGAAGCGAACCCTTTTTAAAATAAGGAATAGAGCGAACCTTTAAGATTCGGAATAGCGAACCTGTTTTCGGAAGACAGAACCTTTTTAAGATTATCGGAAAAGCGGAATGCTAAAAACGCGTGTTCTGAAAAACGAACCTTCGGAATAATAACGAACCTTCGGAACAATGAAACCTTCGGAATAACAGAAACCCCAGGATTCCCGTGTATTTTTGCCGCGTAGACGATAGTGTACACACAGCGGCTGTCGGCAAAACCGTTGTGGAGTAAGGCGGCGTGGTTACACCGGCTCTCAGCGCGCGCGGTATTTCTCATGGCCATTTTGTTTTTTTTTTATATTTTTGGCATATTTTGCATTTTTTATAACATTGCGGGAATATAGGGGTTTTTGATGATGCCCGATTTGGATTCGTAATGATTTTCCTAAAAACTTCCAAAAATGCTAACGGAGCCCAAGTGTACTAGCGCCCTCATTCTGAAATTTTTTCATCCACTCTCCAAAATGGCGTCCGTGGTAATCACGGGTAGCTACGTGGTAGCTTGCGTGTGTACTCCGGCCACTGTCTCCTCAACATCCCCTTCTCTCCACCTAGTGGGCACTACATGGTATCCATTGGGGTAGGTACAGAGTATGTCCACATTACGGTAGACTAATCACTGGGTACTTTGTAAGCCCTATTTTGGCAGCTAAACCCGCCTCGCAGATTAGCCCTGTTGTACTGAGCAGTAGCTGCCGCTGTAGACATGGTTTAGCTGCCGTGGCTAACCAGTGAGTAAGAATCCGGCCGTGTACCAAGCTGGGAAACAAGAGTTTTATCCCAAACTGTCAAATATCTAACACCACTGGGGTTTAATTTCTAAACACCGTTGGGTTGGTATTCTGAAAGGGAGACACTTAGACCCGGGTTTAAAACCAGGATTAGTCTACAAGAGTGGACCCTTTTTTTCAGACAACATACTCTAAAGTGTGCTGTAACAGGCGAAAAAATCCTCATGGATGGGCTGTTTCATCCCACCATGGGATTTTCTCACCCGTATCTTTAACTTTCACAGTATTTTGAAAGGAAACAGGTCCCCTCCTTGTAGGACTAACCCTGGTTTAATTCCCAGGTCTAAAGTTAGTCTCCCTTTCATAATACCAGCCCAAATGTTTAATTAATTTCTAAACACCATGTGTTTAATTGCTAAACAGTAAACACCTAAACATCACATTGCCTTCACTTTCTAAACCCTGTTTTTACAGTGTTGGAATTGAATCGTCATCGATATTCACTTTTCTTCCTGAAGTGTAAAACGTATATGCAGTCCGTAATCGATATACGACTTCAAAAAGTTCAGAGTTGCTATATAGCAACTTACTATTGAGTGAATTCGAATAGTCGTCATTGAATTCGGATTTTTTGCAGTATAAAACGAAAACACGTAAATAGTTCGTGTCTACTATGAAAAAAATACAATGAAAACATGCTCCAAAATAGGTTTGGGTTCGCATCCAGGTTTGGTTCCAGAATTCATTAAATTAATTGCACTTCTTTTATCCGAAATGTATATACACAACAATTTCTTATGGGAGTACCTTGAGTGAGATTAAGTAGACGCGGAGTACCCACCCGCATGGGTTACCACATCGCCGGCCGCAAAAGTGGGGGGGTAACCATACCACCTTGGTACACACGCAGTAGCTTTACCACTAGTCACACCAGCGGAGTACCTGCATGGGTACTCCCAGGCAAATGACTGAGCTTTGTGTGATTATTTTTAGTAATTTTATCCATTTATTTAACATTTTGGTCACATAGGGTATTATGTTTTACACAAATGTCTTTTATAGGGTTTTTTGGTGAGGCCAATCAAATATATGTGTTTACTAAGCTTGAAAAATGATCAGAAAGTCGTTAAACAACAGTGGAATGTTTGCCGCCCTCTATGGTCCAATGGGGCTCGCTACTAGGCAGCTGTAGGGGAGTACCTGTGAGGCTACTTCACTTGGAGTAGCTGCAGAGGTACTCCAATAATGGTGGCTTACATGGTACCTGTCAGTTCCACCTAGCAGGCAACTTGCAGAGTACACTAAAGGATGGGTATGCTAAGTAAACATAGATGCTATCCAGCCAGTATTGTATACTTCACAAGTATTAGTGTTAGGTACTGCTCAAGAGTGAACAAGGGGGTACCTTTGGAGTAGAGCGCTAAGAGTACCCATGGAGGAGCCTCATCTCTGGGTTACACCGTGAGTAGGAATCTTGCTGGTGTCCTCTATGACTGGCGACGCAAAATCCAATTACCGCTGTTAAGTACTTATGCCGGTTGCACTTGGTAGAGGTTGCGGCTAATCCTGGAAGAGTGAAGCTGTAAGATAAAGAAGAAAAAAGGGTGTGTGAAAAGTTGTAGCTTGGACAACAACATTTTTGCATAGAACACAGAGGTTCTAAGTGGTGGCAAAACCCATGTTTATGATTTCAATGAACAACATCCACATTACATCCAGGAAGTCGGAGATGCTTCCTTGCGGTGGCCATCTTGGATTTCAAACATGGCCACCATTATCAACATTTTTTAGTTTGCTGTTCACCAGGAAATTTGTCACCTCAAACTCGGAAATGAGTGCCTCAAAAATACCTTCAAAAAGGAAAATCTGCCCGCAAAACCTGGAAAATGTTCAATCTATTATTACATAAACATATAGTATTGCCCACTTCCACAGACATATTATTAGAGAATTTCAATTTGTTTAGAAGTCAACGATAATTTGGTAAAATAATATGCGGAACATGGTCATTATTCGGATGGATTGTTGCCTGTTATGGCACCACAAAATCGGTAGT